>SZWC01017566.1:14640-44703 GCA_023375785.1 Penium margaritaceum | reverse complement strand
TTCTTTCTTTGGTGACATGTGTCATGCACCCTAAACTTAATCAGGTATACACTTCACCTTCAAGAGTACTAGCGCCTTAGCATTACATCTCAAGAAGAGCTCAAGTCATCAATACGCAAAAGAGCATCAAGAAAGGGTTGATTGATCAGCATGCAAGACAAGTCCTTTCAAAGTTCTCTGTCGAGTTCTAGAACTCAAAAGCACATTCCTTGGAAGAGGCCTGAACCAGCCACATCACCAATAGACTTGAACTATGGGGTTGACACATAAGCATCCTAGTGTCAAGGTGACAGACCAACCATGTGGCGTCCAAGAAGCTACAGACTTTCTTTCTTGGAAGCTTCTATAGCAAACAATATGTCCATGGGAACAGGATCGAACCCACGACCTCTCACTTGGCCAAATCAGCAAAATGGCCAAGGTAACTACTCACCCACGTGGTGTACTCACAGGTCATATCTCACATGAGACAGAGCATATTTGATCCACATCACAATGGATCCAGGGGTCATACCTCCACAAGGGGTAGAGCATTCCTGATCCGTTGTGAAACACTGAACAAGGGTTAAAAAAATCAACAAATCTCTCCCTTGCACCTTATCGCATTGAGCATCATCATTCTTCATCACTTGCGTTTACCATGCCAATACCTTGCCTGTCCATATGGTGGAGATCCTTGTCAAGTGGCTTTGTAAGCATGTCAGCCCGGTTCAGCTTGGTACTGACATACTCAAGCTCCACTGTCTGCTTGTAGACTAAGTCTCGAGCATATTGGTAGCGGATCTCGATGTGCTTTGTGCGCCTGGAGAGGACGGGGTTCTTGGACATGTCCATCGTGTTCACGTTGTCAATCTTGATGACCGTTGCCGTTGCCTGTGGTACCTTGATCTCAGAGAGCAAGCTTCATAGCCACTGCATCTCTTTACATACCTCAGCCAAGGTGATATACTCAGCTTCAGCTGTTGACAAAGAGACCCATTTTTGCTTGTAACTTGCCCAACTAAATACACCTCCATTCAGCATACACACGAAACTGGAGGTAGATTTTCTGTCATCGATACTCCCTTCCCAATCAGCATCGGTGTAGCACATGAGACGGAGTGACGCAGATCCAGCGACGCCTCCAAACTGGACCCCCACGTGCCGCATCTCCTGAATGTAGCGCATGATGCGCTTCAAGGCCTGCGAGTGCAGTGGACCGGGATTGGCCGCAAAGTGGCTCACCTGCCCAACAGCATGGGCTACATCTGGTCGGGTGGCGACCATGGCATACATCAGACTACCTACTGCAGACTGAATTGGGATACCCAGCATGTCAGTTTTCTCCGCTTCGTTGGATGGGGACATGGAGGTGGAGAGTTTACACTCCGAGCTCATGGGTTTGCTGGCAGGCTTGCAATCTGCCATGTCGTATTGTTTGAGTATGGAGTCGATGTGTTTTGTCTGGTTCAGGCTGATGGTAACTGTTGCTTTGTCACGCTTGATGGAAATTCCAAGATAGAAATCAAGCGGACCCATGTCCTTCATCTTTAATCTGCTACCCAGCTGCCCCTTCGGATCGTCTAGCAGCTGCGTTGAAGAAGAGTAAGAATCAGGTCATCAACGTACAAGGCGACCAACATAGTCCATTTGTTGCTCTCATGCATGTACATGCTAGGGTTATTGTCACAGTGCATGAAGGACTCCTTGGCCATGATCGTGTCCATTTCCTGGTACCAAAGTCTTGGCGCTTGTTTTAGCCCATAGAGCGCCTTCACCAATCTGCATACCTTGTCCTCGGGAGCATCAACCCCCTCATGAACCTCCATCAGTACCTCGTCAAGTTTGTCGTAAAGGAAGGCTGTCTTGACATCCATCTTGTGAACCTCCATGTTCTCAGCAGCAGCAATGGTGAACACTGACCGGATGGAGGCAATCGTCACAACTGGAGCCAAGGTCTCATCATAATCTGCGCCAGGCCGTTGGGAGAACCCCTTTGCTACCACCCGTGTCGTGTACTTGTCCATCGTGCCATCCTGGTTCCTTTATACTTTCAGCAGCCACTTGGACCCCACAATGTGAGCCCCGGCAGGTCTGTCCACCAACACCCATGTCTCATTCTCCTCAATGGAGCTGAGTTCATTGCGAGTTCGTCCAACTCAGCTTTGTCAGGTCGAGTGAGTTCCTCCGCGACAGACGTTGGCTCCCATTGAACCAAGAATGAATGGTTGAGGCATGTCCATTCACTCCTATCTGTGTCGTAATGCTGCCAAGGTACTTTGAGGCATAAATTGCTCCTTGGACTTGCTGTCTGGTGCTGTTGATGTGGAGGCTGGAGGTCTGGTTTGTTGTTGATGATGGGAGAGGCATCCTTCTCATGATCTGGAGGATTGGATATGTTAGAATCAGAGTCTGATTCCTCCGAGTTATCTTCATGAGCTCCTCTCCCTGTTGCAGCACCCATCCCATGCCATTGTGCTGGTGCTTCGTCTCCCTCCTCAAGGAGAGTGAGCCACTCTCCCTGTTTTGGAGTGTTCTCAAGTTTGAGAAGCTCTCCCTGACTCGAAGATCTTTTGTGGAAATCCACGGCTTTGTTGCGAATGACCTTCTTTGATCCTTGGTCCCATAGTTGATAAGCTTTGTGGGCGGTGTCATAGCCACTGGAAATACACTTTCGTGCTCTTGCATTGAGCTTTCCAGGGCCCTCACCGGCCTGAACCTTGGCAAATCCAGTGCAATCGAACACCTTGAGATGGGAGGCGTCTGGCTTCCTGCCTAACCACCCTTCTTGAGGCGTCTATAGCTGTTGTGTCTGCTCCTTCTTGCCTCTCCTTTGCAAAGCTGCTCTAGGTGTGAGGTTTACAAGATAGAAAGCCGTACGTGCTGCTTCTGCTAAGAACCTAGGAGGCAGCTTGGCGTCGAAGAGCATGCACCTTGTCATGCCCAAAAGGGTCTGGTTCATCCTCTCTGCTATGTCGTTGCTTTGAGGTGAGTAGGGGGTAGTTTTCTAGTGCTCAATGTCCTGCAACTTGAGCAACTCCCTGTAGGCTTTGTACTCTCCCACATTGTTTGTCCTGAATGCCTTCACCTTCTTTCCACTCTGTTGCACAACCATAGCAATAAAGGCCCTGTAGATTCTCCTTCACCTCACTTTCCTTGTTGAGAAAATACATCCATGCTTTGCGGCTGTTGTCATCGATGCATGTGAGGAAACATCTGCTGACTCCATTTGACAATGTATGAAAGGGACCACACACGTCAGAGTGGACGAGATCAAGAGGTGAGAGAACGCGCGTGCCATTGTGCTTGAAGTGTTTCCTTTTTGCCTTGCCTTGAAGGCGTGGCTCACACATGATCCTGGCTCCCTCCGCCTCATCGCCTAGCTCCATCCCACGCACTAGCTCCTACTTTCCCATGAGCTCCATTGTGCGATGAGCCACGTGCCCAAAGTGCCTGTGCCACAGGTTCTCCGAGGATGAGCACGGGTTGGAATGAACAGCCCTGATGGTTGCATTTTCTTGCGGTTTTTTTGCCACATCATCTGCTGCCAGTACTTTCGCTGCTCTAACATGTCCTTCCTCATCTGATTCTACATCATTGCTCTCCTTATCATCACTCTCGACCGAAGATTTAGCCCTTGAAGTTGTCATTTTGGTCTGCGAGACGTAGAGTCCATCAACGCGAGGAACCTGTGCAACAACCTTCTTGGCCGAGTAGGAGATGTTGATGTCCTTGGTAGGGACTATCACTGCATCTTTCTCTTTAAAGACCACAGTCATGCCATGGTCAGTTATCCTAGAGATGGAGAGCAGGTTGGCTGTGAAGGTGGGCAAGGAGGGATTTTGCCAAATCCCTCCTTGCCCAAGAGGGAGTGGTCAAAATCCCTCCTTGCCCACCTTCACAGCCACTTGAGGTCAAAATCTCCACCGTTGACACCCACTATGACCAGCTTGTCACCAATCCCCTCAGCCGTCTCAACCTTGCCGTTGGCGACTCTGAAGTACTTGTTGCATGGAGCAAGAGAGATGAAGTCTCTCTTATTGTAAGTGGTGTGCTTGTTTGTGCCCGAGTTAAGGCTGTAGGCTCCTGGCCTGAGTATCGCTCTCCCTTTGTTGGAGGCACACTCCGTCATCAAGCTTGTGGGATCCTTCCCAGCGTTTCCCACTCGCCATTCATCCCCATCTCCTCCCTCTCTCTTTGGTGCACGGCACTCTCGAGCCTAGTGTCTAGCCTTGCCACAGTTATGGCATTTTCCTTGGCGCTTTGCACCCCTTCCACTGTTGCTAGTGCTGTTGTTTCCCTTATACCCAGAGGAGGAGGTATTGCGAAAGCTGCCGCTGCTCCGTGAGGTAAATGCATCCATGTTTGCTTCACTGCTACTACAATGCATGGCTTCATTCCACACATACTTGGAGACGGTGGTATAGGAAATTTGATCTTCAGTCCACCCTCCAATCACCGTTATCATAGGGCCCCAACTTTCCAGTAGCGTCATCAGAAGAATCATAGTCTGAGTATCAAATGTGAGGTTCCATCCCATGCCGATGGCTTGTTGCAAGAGCGTCTCAAACTTTTACATAAAGGCGGAGACATCATCCCCTTCACCAAGCCTCATGCTAATGAGGTTTTGTAGAATGAAGAGACAGTTGGCAAGTGAGGAGGACTAAAACACCTTGCCGAGTTTGGTGCATGCCGCGGCTACCACTGTACAACCGCTGATGTGTGAAAGGACTGAGGGTTGTATGGAGGACACAAGAATGGCGAGAGCCTTCTTGTTGAGCTTGACCCATGCCACAAGGTCAGCACCCTCTTCCTTTGGTGCTAGAATAGTTCCGTCAAAACATCCTAGCAGATCTCTTTCATCCATGATGATCTCAAACTACCACTTCCAGAGCCCAAACCCCTCTCCATCAAACTTGAGGATGGGCAAATAATTCCCTGGTCCCCCTGTCCCTGCCATCTCTACAACTACAACTGCTATAGCTTCTGCACCTGTTGTTGATGCCAATGTACCTGTGTTTGAGGCCGCTATAAGCTGTTGGTGAGAAGAGGCAATTGCTTCCCCTGTTCCCGTTGGCTGTTGCAAGCAGATGTAGGCTGATGTAGGCTGATGTAGGCTGATGTAGGCTAATGTCAGCACCCAAGGTAGAAAGGTACAGATGTGTTGCATTCCCCTCCGGCTGATGTTGACCTGCAAACAGAGAAGTTGGGTGAGAGTGAAGGAGCTCTCACTGCATGTGATCTAGCGGTTGCGTGCGTGAAACTTCTCTAACCAGAAGAGTGCACCCATAATCCATTGATAGCTACTGAGCTAACACCTCTGGCAGAGAGACCGTAAAACCAAAAAGCTCATAAAGGTTTTTAGGCCTTCTTCCTTTGTTAACATATGTCATGCACCCAAACTTAATCAGGCATGCTCTTCACCTTCAAGAGTACTAACGCCTTAGCACTACATCTGAAGAAGAGCTCAAGTTGTCAACATGCAAGAGAACATCAAGCAAGGGTTGATTTATCACCATGCAAGAGAAGTCCTTTGATAGTTTTATGTCCAGTCCTAGAACTCAAAAGCACATTCCTCGGAAGTGACCTGAACCAACCACATCACCAATAGACTTGCACTGTGGGCTTGACACGTAAGCATCCTAGTGTCAAGGTGAAAGACCAACCATGTAGCGTCCAAGAAGCTAAAGACTTTCTTTCTTGGAAGTTTCCATAGCAAACAAGATGTACGCGGGGTCAGGTTTGAACCCATGACCTTTCACGTGGCCAAATCAATGAAATGGCCAAGGTAACCACTCACCCACATGGTGTGCTCACAGGACATATCTCACAACGGATCCAGGGGTCATACCTCCATGAGGGGCAGAGCATTCCTGATCTATCCCAAAACACTGAACCAGGGGCAAAAACAATCAACATGGTGTGGTGTGGTGTGGTGCGGTGTGGTGTGGTGTGGTGTGGTGTGGTGTGGTGTTGTGTGGTGTGGTATGGTATAGTGTGGTGTTGTGTTGTGTAGTGTGGTGTAGCATGGTCTGGCGTGGTGTGGCATAGCATGGTTTGGTGTGGTGTGGTGTGGGGTTGTGTTGTGTTGTGGTGTGTTTTGTGGTGTCGCATCTCTGTCTCTATCTCTGTCTCTGTCTGTGTTTCTACTTGTGTCCTTGTCTCTGTTTGAATTTCTCATTGTCACTGCAGCTGTTTCTGTTTTCTTGTTATTTAGAACTTTTTCTGTTTCATTTTTGGAATGTTTTAATATCTTGTTGAATTGATAATTGTTTTGTGTTTCACTGTTGATCACTTTGCTTTTCTTTTTTATTCTGCCTTATTCTCTGGTTTTATTTGTTTCTCTATTTTTTTCTCATTTTCTTTTTTCAGTTGCTGTGGCTTTATGTGGCTCTATGTGGCTTTATGTGGCTTTTGATGGGTTTATGTGAGTTCATGTGGCTCTGTGTTCGCTTTATGTGGCCCTATGTGGCTTTATGTGGCATTATGTGGCTTTATGTGGCTTTATGAGGCTTTATGTGGCTCTATGTGACCTTATGTGGCATTATGTGGCTCAACGTGGCTTTATGTGGCTTTATGTGGCATTATGTGGCTTTATGTGGCTTTATGAGGCTTTATGTGGCTCTATGTGACCTTATGTGGCATTATGTGGCTCAACGTGGCTTTATGTGACTTTTTGTGACTCTATGTGGCCTTATCTGGCTTTATGTGGCTCTATGTGGCTCAATGTGGCTCAATGTGGCTTTATGTCACTCTATGTGGCTTTACGGGACTCTTTGTGACTTGATGTGGCTTTATGTGGCTTTTTGTGACTCTATGTGGCCTTATCTGGCTTTATGTGGCTCTATGTGGCTCAATGTGGCTCAATGTGGCTTTATGTCACTCTATGTGGCTTTACGGGACTCTTTGTGACTTGATGTGGCTTTATGTGGCTTTATGCGGATTTTTGTGGTTATACATGACTCCATGTGGCTTTATGTGGCTTTATGTAGCTCTATGCGGGTTTATGTGGCTCCATATGGCTTTCTATGGCTTTTTGTGGCTCTATGTGGCTCTATGTGGCTTTCAAACATGATAGAGTTGGAATCCTTACAATTTGGTAAACTAAGAAAGAAAAAAGTCCATTTTCTCTGTCACTGATAATGAAGTAGGAGGATTGAATATGTGGAAGTATCGATTTAATTGTAGTCATGGATTATTGGTCCAACAAATCCTTTTGACAGATTGTAACTTAATAGGAATACTACATTCTTAAAATCATCAATTCTGGTAGATTTCTTGTTCGTAATAATCCCGGGTTCTTTAACAACGTTATTTTGGACTCGTTTTCTCTTCTTTGAAAGAATGTAGAAAGTTTATTGCTTGCCCAAGAGAAGTGAAAACAAAGGGTTACTATGTAACCCAACAGTTATTGGCGATGTGCAATTACGGTTGCGATATGTTTTCCGCGTAGCTGTTATGCCGGCTGGTATACACTAGGACCTTAACCTAGAAATGGCCTATTTTTTTCCTTGCCACTCACGTCCGACGTTGCGACTTAGTCGCGGCCACTTTTTCCACGCTTGGAGGGAATTCTCCGGAATACCCCGGAATCCTTGTGCATTGACGACTAATTTCAGGTCATTTCCGGAACTTGCCGGAACATATTCTCAACGTTCCTTGATGGCTCAAGGCTACGGACAGAGTTTCCACAGACAACTTCAACAAACCTTGCAAACCAAGTATTCGTCCTCAAAGCCCCCCCCCCCGAACCGACGGGGAGCTTCTCGAAGGAACGAACTAGAACACGGATTCGTGTCACGCAAACCGCGCGATCACCAAAATGGCTCGACCGAGCCTCATTCTCTCACACTTGCATATTGTACATACATTGCAGGATTTTGGCACTTACAACAACGAAGTATACTTTCTGCTTCTCAAAAACACCCAAATAAACCCACTCTCATGAAGAGTGACAAGCCCCGTTTTCAATTGTAAACCACCTCATTTCCGACCGGCGTAACACTTGGTATCAGAGCGCATCGGCCTGAGCAAAGCACAAGACTATTTTTCACATCCCCACGAGACTCACACGTGTCTTTAAGCACATCTCCACAGACAAGAAGCTTGTAGACCTCGCGACAAAGTCAGCGCACGGAGCGAGTGCACCCAACAACAGCAGCTGTAACCGGCCAAGACACCGGCGATGGTGGAAGGTACCCCGCAAAGGACCTTTAGCCTCATCGAGGGGGATGATCGGATGATGGCTGGTACCTTGACCAATCTGGAGCCTGGCATGCCTGACATGACAGTACCACCTGCAACACCGACCAATACAAATCCATTGTCGATACGAGACAAAATCGCAGAGCTGACTAGCCAGCTAGCGCAGATGGAAGCATTTTGACGAATGCTTGTCAAACAACTGCATCAGTACGCCACCAAAATTTGCAACTCAGAGGTGCGAGAAGCGGTACTCGCTAATCGACTTCACATCGGCTGGGCCTCAATTCATCTAGGGCTTCTTGAGCCGTTTGATCCAGAAAATTCCAAGGGACCGACGGTCGGGATCTTCCTAACGAGTTTGGAGGTATACTTCACCACTGGTGGGGTTCACTTGGACGAACAGAAGATGAACCTTGCAGCCTTGCTTTTGCAGGGCACGGCTTTAATTTGGTGGGCCAATCTTATGGCCATCCAACGGCAGCAGGCAGCCGAAGGTGCTAATCCAACAGCTACCGCATCGTCGGCACCAGGCGTGCTATCTCTCGAGCGGGTTCACCCGACATGGAAATTATAAATGACTCCCCCATCCAACTGGCGCGAGTTCACCCATGCACTTGTCGCTCACTTCGGGAAGCTGAAACGAGAAAACAGATGTTCACTACTAGCTACAATAACTGAAGCAGCTTTTCAGCATGGCAGAGTACATGCGGTGTTTTTGCAGAATCATCACTGGCAGCAGCCTCGTAGAGTATGAAGTATATTTTCACTACAACAATGGCCTCAAACGCTACATTCGCAGAGAACTCGTGATTTACAACATCACGAATGATTTTCCGCAGATCTTTGTAGCCGCTGAACGCATCGACTCCGCGGATTTCAAGTCAAAGTTCAACGAATCCTACGGCTGGCGCCCAAAACATCAACAGTAGCACAGCAGTGGGCATCAATCGCAGAAACTGGAGAACTCGACTCCGATGGAAGTCGAAGCCATTGAGCAAAAAGGAGATCAACGGACCTGCTACAATTGCGCAAAGATCGGGCACATTGCAAGAAGCTGCCCCATGCGAAACCAGAAGGGGAAGCAGCAGAAAAATCAAAAGGGAGGATAGGAGTCGTGAAACGGCCGAGGGCAGGAGTAGACTGCAGAAACCATGCCCTCATAAAAAAACCTGTGCCAAATGATTGCCCTCCCGAACGGCTACGGTTGCCTAATATGGCGGTTCCTCAGATCCAGACATTTTCGATGGATATGAGGACGACCAGCCTGCAATACTGCTGAGAGTGTGACCGAGGAGTTGCAAAAGTAAAAAAACCTTGCCGGCGTTACTCGATGGAGGTGCATCTCACAGTTTTGCATCTGATCAACTGGTGAAAAATCTAGGTTTGAAGCACGAACATGGAAGCTTTGAATGAAAAACTGTTGACAGACAACTTCGCATCCGCCGACTGAAGCAGCCATTACAACTACAGATCGGGGATCTATAGGACGTAACTTTCTGGAATCCTGTCCAATGTGCGACTACAAGGTGATCCTTGGGCAAGATTTCCTGTACTAACAAAATCCGCAAGTCTGCTAGAGCAGCGGCGCTGTCTACATCAAATGCGATGGGCAGCAGATTTTCCTGTCGCTTACGCCACAGCCAATATCCGGCGGACGTGCAACAAAACTGCGGCAGTAGTAACCGCACACAAGCAACGGCCACCAGTTACGCCGAGCGAGATCGGCGTGGCAAAGCGATACCTGAGGAGAGGGGCCTTGATGTGGTTGGTCCACGTTTATCTGAACAACACATGCAACGGATCAGTCGCTGCAGGTGACGCATCAACCTCATCAGCCTCATCAGCCTCATCGACATCAAAGTTTGCGAACGTACCAGAGGATTTCGCTCTGCTTATGAAAGAATTCGAAGGGGTGTTCCCCAACAAACTACCGAGCAAACTCCCTCCCAAGCGTGACATTGACCACCGAGTTGGCAGCAAACCAACCGTCAAGGGAACTTACTGGATGAGAGATCACAAACTCACAGAGCTCAAGCAACAGCTGGACAACATGCTGACTCAGGGGTTCATCCGACCGTCCGTTTCCACGTTCGCCGCACTAGAATTGGTCGTAAAAAAAGAAAACTGGCAAAATGCGGATGTGCGTGGATAGTCGGGCTTTGAACGACATCATGATCAAGAATCTCTACCCTGTACCTCGAGCGGACGAGCTCTTTGACCAACTACGTGGAGAAAGAATTTTCAATGAAATTGATCTACAGAGTGGCTACCACCAAATTCACATCGCCAATGAGGATGTTGCAAAAACTTCCTTTCGAAGTTGTTACGGGCACTTTGAGTTCACGGCTATGCCGTCCCTGCAACGTTCATGGCAGCGATGAACACTATCTTTCATCCATACCTCAACGATCTTGATGTGGTATACTTCGGCGACATCCTCGTATGAGCTGAACCCTAGAGGAACATCGACGGCACCTTTGACAGGTACTCAAGGTCCGTCAACGGAAAAGGTTCTTCGGGAAGCTCTCAAAATGTGACTTCATTCAACGCTCGATCGAGATCCTTGGTCACATCATCAGCGGTGGACGGATATCTATGGACCCAGAAAACATATCCGCAGTGGCGGACTGGCCAACTCCAACAAAAGTACACGACGTACAAGTTTTTCTTGGGTTTTGTAACTACTACCAAAGTTTTGTGAAGGATTACGCACGAGTGCCAGCGCCTCTTTCCGATCTCACCCGCAAAAATTGTGAGTGGAATTAGGGAGACAAAAAACAAGAGGCTTTTACGTCTTTGCGTAAAGCTTTGACCTCGGTGCCAACCCCTTGATTGGCAGATCCAACGGCCGACTTCATCATGGCCACGGATGCCTCCGATCGTGCAATCGGAGACGTCCTTCTAGAGGACAATGGTGGAGGAGAAAAACCCATCGCCTACATGTCGAGGAAGCTTCACGGGGCAGAGCTCAACTATGCTGTCCATGAAAAGGAGATTCTCGCGGTTATTCATGCCTTCAAAACCTGGTGCTGCTATTTGGAATGCCGCAAGTGTGTGGTTCGAATGGATCACCACGCCCTCAAGTACCTGAAAACGCAGCCGAACCTCAGCCAAAGACAAACTCGTTGGATGGAGTTCCTCAACTCCAACTTTGACTATGAGATCGAGTATCGGCCACGACGAACAAATCCAGCGGGCGCACTGAGCCACCAGCCCGATCTAACTGAGGTCAATGCACTACAGATTCAAGGAGATCCTTACGTGGCGAAGTTATTCGCACGCGGCTACGAAGACCATGGAGCCTACGACATGATAAAATTCCACTTTGCAGTCTCCTATTGGTGCAGAAGGTATAAAAATCAAGTCGGCGCATGCTTCTAAAGGAATGCCATGACGCCGGTTGGGGGGGCCACTTTGAAGAAGCTCGCAAAACACTATTGGTGGGACAAAATGGGGGTTGATGTCGCGAACTTCTGCAAAAGTTGTGACCTTTGTCAACGGCACAAGAGTCGACGCACCAAACCCCTCAGACTACTACATTCACTACCTGGACCAATACCAGAAAAGCCGTGGACCGACATCGCCATGGATTTTATGACTGGTTTACCTGTCACACCAGAAGGGTTTGACGCTATACTTGGCGCATTTCATTCTGACAACAGCGGATGTAAACGCCGAAGGAGTGGCACGAATGTTCCTTGAAGAAATCGTCTGACTGCACGGGATTCCGTGATCAATCACGAGCGATCAAGATACACGATTCACCAGCCAGTACTGGCGATATTTGATGCAGCAGTATGGGAGTCAAAATCAACTTTCAACGGCGTTCCATCCGCAAACTGATGGACAAACCGGGCGAACCAACTAAATGCTCGAACAACTTCTCAGAGCTTTATGCGAGCCTCACAGCACTGACTGGGCAGTCAAGCTGCCCGTAGCCGATTCTGTATACAATTCGGCAACATCTGTTGCAACGAGGAAAACACCGTTCAAGGTGGTTTACAGAACGGAACCAACCACACCAATTGGCTTGCAAACCGAGACCAACATCCCCGCCGTCGATACACATCAGCGTTAATTTTCTTCAATCTGGTAGGAAACTTGTCAAGCTCTCGCAAAGACACAAGCAGCTATGAAGCGGCAAGCTGATAAACATCAACAAACCGAGGATTTCAAGACTGGCGACAAAGTAGTCCTCAACTCTGGGACCATCAAATTCTGCGGATCGAGCAATCCGAAGCTCAATCCCCGGTGGTTAGGGCCTTTTGACATCTTGGAGATGTGCACTCTAGTCGTCGCAAAACTCCGACTACCTGACAACATACAGATCGACCTGGTCTTCCACATCAGCAAACTCCAACGTTACATCGACCCAGCAGACTTATTTCCTGGATGCATGGCGCCCGCTCTGCCACCCATGATCGCCGACGGTGACCACGAGTACGAAACTGAGGAAATTCTTGATCACCAACGTTGAGGAGGCAAAGACCAGTCTCTAGTCAAGTGGTAGAACTATAATGCAACACACAACAACTGGGTTCCGTACAGCCAATTTTCGGGCGTCGATCCTCTCACCGACGGCTACCGAGCCCGACTACGGCCACGCGGTGGTAACACGCCGGGTTGTTGCGGCTTAAAGAGGGGGAAGGGTTATGCAGGCTGGCATACACTAGGATCTAAACCCAGAGACGGCCTATTTTTTTCCTTGCTGCTCATGTCCAACGTCGCGACTTAGTCGCGGCCACTTTTTCCGTGCTTGGAATGAATTCTCCAGAATACTCCGGAATTCTTGTGCATTGACGACTACTTGCAGGTCATTTCCGGAACTTACCGGAACATACTTTTGACGTTCCTTGGCGACTCAAGACTACAGACGGAGTTTCCACGGACGACTTCAACAAACCTCATGAACTAAGAATTCGTCCTCAAAACCCCCCCTTCAAACCAATGGGGAGCTTCTCGAACGAACAAACGACAATGCAGATTCACGTCACGCGAACCGCAAGATCACCAAACGGCTCGACCGAGCCTTTTTCTCTTGCACTTGCATATTGTATGTACATCGCCGAGTTTTGCCACTTACAACCATGCAGTACACTTTCCGCTTTTCAAAAGTACCCAAATAAACCCACTCTCATGAAAAGTGANTCGTTCACGTCCAGTTTGGTCTTTTCTGTTTGAATCAAGTATAAGTGTATTTTTTTAGGTCATTTTCCTTGCTTTGCCATGTCTTCCTTAGATCCTACAAGCCTTTAAAAACTAGCCGCGACTCGATGTCATCATCCATATTGGCCAGAATGTGTCGCTTCATGTCAGATTTGGCCCTAATAGACAGCAATTCGAAGCGTGCCATCCTCTTATAGCCATAATGAAGCGCTCACCGGCTCCTCCTTTCAAATGTGGTCATAGGGGAGGCTGACGGAGAAAGGATTGCGCAAGCAAGCAGTATTGACAAAAGCAGAACCTTAAACACTTGGCGATCTCAAAAAGCCACCCTCAATTTCAAGAGACTTAAACATGTTCATAAAAGGCATAAATGTTACCTTTAAGCGCTCACTAATGCATCTTGCAATATCACAATATGGAAACAGAATTAAACCCAACTTAGAATCCAAAAGTTATTACTAGAATTGTTCAACCTAGAAAATGTGATGTTGTGAAGTGTCATTAGTCAACCTGAATCGAGTTCGCAAACTGAGCAAAGCACTCTTGTACGTATGTTCATTCATGAAGTTGTTAGGAGCAATCAATCAACACATCTTACTCATGTAATGTATTTCCATATTATCTATTCATGTGTCTCAACATTGCCTTTTTCATTAGATCTAAAAATGAATGAATATTCATAATTGACCAATAAATCTTACGACATGATGATTCGTTCAAAAATTGAAATTGTATGAAAATAATTCAAAAATATTGGTGTAAATCGAAAATGGTGTGATTAGTTCACATCAAAGCATGGAGGGGCACGAGTCAGACTATGAAGTATGATCACGAGTTTTCATTATGTACCAATGCTCACTCCGCAATTTCTTAAATGATGGCGAACATGTGATGTGGATTCTTTTTCATTGAATTCAATGCTCTCATTATTCCAATATTTAAAATTCTCATTAATGCTAATTGATTATAAGTTCTCTATATAAACATGTAGAAAACTAAAATCTGATCAGATTAAAAACAATTACGAGAACCAAAAAACAGACATAGATTTTGTTGAAGTGTTTTAATGTGCCAATTCTCCTTGAATACAATTTTTTCCCACTCTCGGTAAGTTTAATTGCTTCGATGCAGTAGGAAGCCTTTCAAAAAACCATCAATTATGGGTTTTTGAAGGGCTTCCTACCATGAAGAATCAATAAAACTTAAGAAATTTCAAATTGTTTTCAGAAATTTTGGTCTACTAGGAAATCCAAACAGAACAATTATTAGGTTTTCAGTTCACTTGATTTTTCAATAAATTATCAATTTTCAAACCTTTATATTTTGTATTAATTTTTTTTGTTGACCCAAATGTCATGAAAAATTAATTGATTAGAACACTGACGTCATTGCATTCCAGGAACCAAAAAAAATTCCGTATTACATGTTCACCGTCATGTACAAATATCTGAACGATTATTGATTTATCAAAAAATCTCACATAATTATGATTTACAATCTTACTTGTGCCTCTCCATGTGCTTAAACACTAAACAAGAACACCAATGGCGATGTATAAAACCTTATTCTTGAAATGATTTCATACTCCTGCCTTGCTCCATCACGAGCACCGGTATGCAGTTGTGGCCACGCTCACACGGATACCATCAGGGATGCGAGACGGGCACGCCCTCAATGTCTGTCCCACGGAGCGACCAGAGGATCTAGCCACACTATGTGAGGCGCGGGCATCTCCCGAGGCTGCTTACTCGAATACTGCATGCACCGACGAGCTTGCTGCCATTCGGCAACATCACGTCTATGAGCTCGTCGACCTCCCCCAAGGTCGTAAGGCCATCGGCGCCAAGTGGGTTCTCCGGTGAAAGTGGAAGCCAAACGGGTCCCTGGACAAGTACAAGGCCTGTCTCACAGCCAAGGGGTTTGGTCAGGTCCCTAGGATCAACTATAACCAGATCTTTGCCTTGGTTGGTTGGTTCTCCACTAGTCGGGCGTTGTTCAGCCTGGTTGCCCAGCACGGGTGGGAACTGCATCAGATGGATGTGAGCAGCGCCTTTCTCCATGGCTCATAGGAGGGCCAGGAGCTCTACATGGTGTAGCCTCAAGGCTTCGACGAAGGCTCCGGCAAGGTTTGGAAGCTGCGGAAAGCCTTCTATGGCTTGAAGTAGTCACCACACTACTAGAACCTAGACATCAGTCATACGCTTCTTAGCTGCGGCCTCCTTCGCAGCTCTGCCGACCCTGTGTTGTTCTTCATTCCGCGAGGTCAGACCCTCATCGCTATCGTAGTCTATAATGACGACCTGCTTATTGCATCATCGGTGGCAAATACCATCCAGTAGGTGAAGGACCTGTTGCATCCTGCCAACCAGATGAAGGATCACGGGCCAGCACGAGTTTTTCTGGGCATGGAGCTTGAGCATGATCGCTCTGTGGGCATCCTGCATGTCCATCACGCCGCCTATGTCTAGACCTTGTTCAGGCGCTTTGCTAAGGACCTGCTACTCGTGCCCAGAGCATCCTCACCCATGTCGCCCGATGGTCAGACGATGCTCAAGAGCTCTGATCCAGCCGTGGTGGGGAAGCTAGGAGACGTGACCACATATGTGCGCGTCATCCGGTCACTGATGTTCCTGGTGACGACAACGTGTCTAGACATTACATTCACCGTCAACCTCCTGGCACAGTTCTCTCAGGAGCCACGTCACCTCCACTTTGAGGCCACGATCCAAGTACTACGCTACGTCGTCTCTACCCCACGGCGAGGCCTCATGTCTCGTCGATAGCCATCCTTTGTGGCGATGAGATACATCAACAGTGACTTGGCTGGCAGTTTCGACGGTAAGAGTCGTACTGGCTGGATCTTCCTTGTTGGCGGAACGGCTGTATCCTAGTACAGCGGCAAGCAAGGCTGCATTATGCATAGCACTGGTGAGGTTGAGTATGTGGCCCTTGCGTCTGGCGCTTGTGAGAGCGTGTAGCTGTGCCGCCTGTTGTCTGAGTTGCGTCAGTTGGTTCCGTCCATCACATTGCACTGTGACAATGAAAGTGTCATGGCCATTGCTCACAATGATGGCGTGCATCACACTCGCACAAAGCACATCAATGTTGGGTATCACTATGTGTATTTGTTGTTGCATGACGGCGGCATCAGCATTGTGTGGGTTGTGACAACATGGCAGTTAGCAGATTTCCTAACCAAGGCACTTTAGCGTGACTCGTTCAAGAAGGCTGTGAGTGCACTCGGTGTGCGTCCGTGAGGTTCTCTCTCTCCCTGTCCGCTTGGTCTCCGTGCTCCCTGCCCGTCCATGTGCACTGCGCCTATGAGTCATGGGGAAGTGTTGGTTTCTGTCCCACATCTCTCACTTGTACTGTGTTGTATCCTCCCGGCTTGTGTACATCAGCGTGGAGATGACTGACACCGAGACGTGATGCTGATGGAGTGTCATCCGGTAGAGCCAACACACGCTGAGGCCTACACACAGTTTGCAAGAGCCTCCTCCCTACTTTGTGCTTAGCTCCATCGACAGACCTCCTCGGTAGTCATGCCGCTGACAAGAACTATCACTGCATATGCTGCATGCACACGTCCAGCGCCGTGTCTGACAGTAGTTTTGCGTTCGCAGCGTTATGTCATGCCTAGGGTCCAAAATTCATGATTTTCTGGCACTATTTCGTACCGAGGATTACCACAGACATTGCCTGGGTTTAGGCAGCCATAACCCTTCACTGTTGTTTTTCTAGCTGATTCTGACCACACGACTGCGTTTGCAGCTTGCGTATTATGGTATGGTCATGTTATCAGGCAAAACGGACGTCGTCCGGGTTTGGATTGGTGGCCATCTGTCAGGGATCACCGAGAAAACCTGCCTTTCTGAAAATAGAGCAACTTTCTGATGGATGGAGTAGTTGTATACCCATCGTTTCGCACGATAAATCAGCGCTGTCCATAGGCGGAAATGACATAACAGCGATGCCCATGTTTGTCATTTTTTTAGCCCAAATGGGCACGACTGACATATACTTCATGTATTGAACGAATCCGACATGGACTTTGACTTCGAGGGCAAAGTCAAACTTCGCCCGTCATCGAGAGCTCGTAGGAGAGGTTTTGCGGCGAAACCTCCTTGCGAGCTCGTGATGACCTTGCCAAACCCCCCACTCTAACTAGGGGTTTTGTCGGGGCTTTGAGGGGGTTTGCAAGATGCGGGGCACGCTGTGATAGAGGAAAGGGAATCTGCAGGGCCCCGCTACCGCGGGACTCGGCAGATGCCAGGACAAGTAAGAAAATAAAACCCAAAGCCCTAGTGTAAGTAGGGGGTTTGTCAAAAAAATGGAGGGGGTTTGCGAGATGCGATGCAGGTGTGATAGAAGAAAGGGTGCTGGTTTTCTTGCATCTCTCATTGTGCTCTGTTGTGTCCTCCCTTCTTGCGTACATCGGCGTGCAGATGACTGACTGTGAGACTTGACGCTGCTAGAGAGTCGTCCGGTGGTGCCGACGCACGCTGAGGCCTGCATGCAACTTGCTCAAGCCTCCCCCCTACGGCGACGTGCTCAGCTCCATCGGCAGGCCTCCTCGGCCATTGGGCCGCCGGCGGTCACTGCCACTGCAAATGCTGTCTACATGCGCCCAGCGCTGGATCTAACTGTTCCATTCTGTCTGCAACTTCATGCTTTGCTTAGGGTGCAAGTCTCATGTTACTGCGGCACTGTTTGGCACCATGGACTATCATAGGCACTGCCTTGGTTCAGGCAGCCATAACTCCTTGCTGTTGTTTTTCTAGCTGTTTCTGACCACACGAAAGCGTTTGCAGCGTTCGTATTATGATATGGTCTAGTTTTCAGGCAAAACGGACGACGCCCGGGTCTTGGGCTGTACGCCATCTGGCAGGGCTCACGGTGAAAACCCTGCCTGCCGGAAAATAGGTCTATTTTCTTTTGGGCTGGTTAGCTGAGTAACAAGCTCTAGCGAGCTGGGGGGGAACTAGAACTTGGAGGGGTCTCCCATTGTTGTTCATTCTTCATTCCTAATCAGTCACTTTCACTTTTCAGTTGCTTTCTAGTGCTAACGTTGACGCGCACACTTCTACGTAACAAACCCAGAGCACTCAGACTTACACTGTAGAGGGGCAGACTGAGGGGGCAGCAGACTAAGCAACGAGCGTGGAAGCCCACACGCTTCATCAACAACGCTACTGGCCTAAGCTGGGCTTTAGCAGTTTCTAGCTTGGTATCAGAGCCAGAGCATAGCAGCAGTAGCAGACAACTGACATACAGGTGCCTGACTACGCCGGCGGATCCCCCATACGCGCCAGTGCAGGGGAAATGCTGCCGGATTTTTGCCGGTAGCATTGACCCGCCTGGTGGCGGCGTTAGATTTTTTCCCACGGCCAATCGGCCAGGGGACATGCTGCTAGATTTTTCCGGCAGCAATGACCCCCACGCGTGATGCGAGGAGGTGAGCGGCAGGCCGCATCGGACGCTTGCTGGCGACAACGCATACGGTGACGTTATCCAAGTGCAGTGATTGGCAGCAGCAGAAAGCAGTACCAGCAGCCTGCAGTAGCAGCAAGCACCAACAACAGCTTGTAGCAGTAGCAAAAGCTGGCAGCAGCAATGAGCAGTGGCAGCAGCATCTAGCAACAGCTGTGCGCAGCAGCAGCAGCCGGCAGTAATAGCAACTCGTAACAGCTCGTAGCAGCAACAGCATCAGCCGGCAGCAGCAGCTCGCTGTAGTACCGGCAGCTGCGGCAGCAAGCAGCAGCAGCAGCAGCGGGCAACAATAGTATCAGCAGCAACAGCAATCGCCTGCAGCAGAAGCACTTGCGAGCAGCAGCAGAAGCTGGCTGCAACAGCAGCAGCAGTGAGCAACAGCCGACATCAGCCAGCAGCAGCCAACAGCAACCGCTGCAACAGCAACCAGTAGCAGCAGTAGCTGCAACTGCTAGCAGCCCGCTGCTCGTCGCGAGCAGCGAGCTACAAGTAGCGAGCTTGCCACTTGCAGCGAGTAGCGAGCAGCGAGCTCGCTGCTCCCAGCTTGCTACTCATAGCAAGCAATGAACACGCTGTGACAAACAAAAAGGAATGAAAAGGGACACCAAAGAAAACCCTGACCCCACAAGTGGCCCTACAGTGGCTTCAGCCGCCACCACAACCGTTGCAGCAGCCACAGCAGCCGCAGCAGCCACTACACCCGCAGCAACACGCTATAGCTTAGTAGCAGAAGCAGCAGCTGCAACAGTAGCAGCAGCCGCTGCTGCACCATCAGCCGTAGCGGCAACAGCAGCAGCAGCATCAGCAGCAACAATATCAGCAGTAGTAGCAACTGTTGCAACAACAGACCAGCAGCAGCAGTAGCAGCGGCAGCGGCAACAGTAGCAACTACAGTAGCAACAACAGCTGCCCTGCAGCTGACACAGTAGCGGCTCCAACAACAGCTGCTGCTGGCGTTAGCAGTCCTCAGCTGATGTCACTATTGACGTCATCAACACAAAAAAAGGGGAGAATAAAATCTACAACAACAACCCTACAGATAACACAACAGCAGCTGCTGACAACAACCATCCTACGCTGACATCACTGCTGACATCAGTAGCACACAAAAAAAAACCAAGGTACAACAAAACCCATCATGGCTGACAGCCCCCGTTGAGAGGGGTCCAACTCCGTTGGAGGGACCCCCTGCTCCCCTTGCCTGTAGCAGCTGTAGCAGCAGGAGCAACAACAGCAGTAGCAGCAGCACTCCACCGGGTTTGCCGCTGGCGCCTCCGACCCCCTGGCCGCCATTCAGCAACAGCTTGCCGCACTAATGCAACAACTTGCAGCACTGCCATCGTTGGCATCACAGACTCACAGCAGTGCCCTGCCGCCTTTCCTTCCTCCTGGGCACGCTAGCTCCGCTGTGTCTACTGTCTCGTATTACCTGGCGTAGTAGCAGAATCAGCGCCAGTGGTAGACAGTTACTTCAGTCCTTGGCCCCACTCTAGGTGCCGGCCACAAGCCAAAGGACTTTGAGACCCCGCCCCCGCCGCTTCAGGCCGGCGAGAAGTTCCGGAGCTAGGAACTCAGCTTCCGCATCTGGGCACAGGGTGTTGGTTTGTGGGCATACTACACTCTTGCGTACGACTCCACCCAGGCCGCCCAGCTGTATGACGCCGGTCGCGCCGTACGTGTCGTCGTCCCAGTCGCTCCTCCGGCATCACGCCTAGCCTTAGAGCCCTTCCTCAACGACTTCACCACTGTAAGAACCCCAGACAGTGCAGCCGCATGGCACGTGCTCACCCATCCCCACGCCCCTCCCACAGGCCAGGTTTGTCATCCGGCCTATCTTCCATCGGGACCTGTTGGCTCTAGGAGGTAGAGTTAATCAAAGGAAATTCATACACTAGTGTGTATGAAGGGAAGTGGTGTATTAGGAAGGTGGTAGAAAGGTGGAAACTAGCTAACAGTGTTGTTTGAGATGTTGTTTGTCTAGAAACGCGGAAAAGTTTATGCACCAGGTAAAGTTTGTACACTGTTTTTAGTACACCGGTAAGCTTCCATGCAAGGCACTCCTATGTTTACAGGTTGTAGTGGTTGATCACTGGAGGTTTGGAAGAGGGGGGAGGGGAAAGGGTTGAAAGTGTATGTGGGGAGTGCAAGTGGAGTTGTATGGTTGGATATGTGGTTTGTGTGTAGATGTATACACTTTTGTATGCTTGTTTGAGTGATGTGGTTTGTGGTGGTTGGGAGGAGGGGGAAGGAGTGGAGAGTGTGTGTGGGGAGTGGAAGTGGTTGTTTTTAGGTGGATGTGTAGATTGTGTGTAGAAATGTGTACTTGTGTATGTTGGTTTGAGTAATGCGTTCGATGTTGGTTGGTGGTCGCTAGGGGGCAAGGGGTGTGGGGTTAGAAAGTACATGTGGATGATATACGTGGAGGTGCATCGCTGGGTGTATGGGATTTGTGCAAAAACTTCTGCTTGTGTATGTTTGAGTGTTCTGTTTGTGATTGCTTGGTGGTCATAGGGTGAGGAAGGGGGGAAGGGAGGGTGGGGGTGGAAACTGCATGTGGGGAGTGTAAGTGGAGGTGTATTGTTGGGTGTGTGGGTTGTGCGTAGAGATGTACACCTGTGTGTGATAATTTTGAGTGATTTAGTAAAGTGGTGGTTTAAAGTTTCTGTGGGAATTGCATGTGGATGTGTATGGCTTGATGTATGGGATGCGAGTTGAAGTTTGTACTTGTGTATATTGGTTTGAGTGCTGCATTTGAGTTGGTTTGGTGGTGATAGGGTGAGGAAGGGGAGAAGGGGGTGCGGGTGGACATGCATGTGGGTATTGTAAGTGGAGGTGTATTTCTGGGTATTTAGATTTTGTGGAGACATATACACTTGCGTATGATGGTTTTGAGTTATTTGGTAAGTGGTGGTTGAAATTGTATGTGGGTTTTCCATGTGGATGTGTATGGCTGGATAGGTGGGTTGCCTATACAAACATGAACTTGTGTATGCCCTTTTAAGTGAGCTGGTTCGTGGTTGTTGGAAGGAGTGGGTTTGGGATGGTAAGTGTATGTGGGGAGTGTAAAGAATTGTGTACTTGTGTATGTTGGTTTGAGTAATATGTTTGAGATTGGTTGGTGGTTGTCGGGGTGGGGGAGGGAGAGGGGGTGGGTGGATAGAAAGTGTACGTGGAAATTGTACGTGGAGGTGCATCAATGGGTGTATGGGTTAGTCTGTAGAAATCTGTACTTGTGTACATTGGTTCAAGTCATTTTTTACAATTTTTCTAGTGGTAATTGGATGGGGGAGAAAGGGGAGGTGTCCAGGTAGAAAGTGTATGGGGCCCAAGGTGAGCATCTCTGACAATAACAAATCTCACCTGACCCTTCAGATGGCACTCCTTTGTCCCTGATCTCGCTGAATCTGGTCGCATAGTTCATTCTCTCATCAATAGTCGGCCAGACAAGCTCACTGATGAGGTTCGCTCTCACAATGCTGACTCTACATGCTACCATTCTATAAACTCTATTGGTGCCTATGATCTCATTCATTGTCACACTTTTATCACTGACCATGCTACGAAAAGTGCACTCACATTGCAAATCAATCAGCTCCATATACGTACAGATGCGACGATGGACAAGTTCAGAACTCGCAGTCTACAGATTCTTTGTTGCCTCGGTAAGGCAGCTCCTGGACAACTCTTGACCTGCATCACCATCGTCACTTGTCCCATTCCTGAGCTATCTGACCTCTTTCTTCATGTGCCTAATGTTGAGCTTGAGTGCCTTGTTATTGAACCCATTGCCGCTACCGCTCCTCCTAACATTGACTTAACATATGAATTCACATCTTCTTGCGTCATTGACTGGTGGAGCAATTTTCAGAACAAACACATTCATTGCTCAGTCATTGTTATCGTTACCACTACTCCTTCTGCCTCCTATGCAGCGTCCTCATCTGTTGTCACTAGCGCCTCCTCCTCTATCGGCGGTGCTCATGCCACGCTTTGTGTGGGGCAAAGGTGTGGTGGTGGCAGACGTGGCGGAGGCTGTGGGAGACGAAGGGCACAATGGCAAAGGGTGTGGTGCTGTCGCATCCTCATCATTTTCCTCTTCTTCCTCTTCTATCGCTACATGCTAGGACTAAAGGAAAATTGGACATTCTGCCCCAAAGTACCCACTCCTGCCTGATGATGCTCGCCTAGCAGCTTCAATGAGAGCATGTTGGACGCACGCCACCATCGCTATAGTGTTTTCCACCAGTGTCTCTTCCACCTCTTTCATTGGGTCATCTTGGCACCTCTGCAGCACCTCCTCCGTCCGCGCTACTCACCATCAAGCGAAGTGCCACCAACGTGTACGCCGACTTTTTTTCCACTACACCCAGGCTCTCCTTTCCACCATGGCGGCCCAGGGCACCCTCATTCTTTGGTCATACGAGCTCTTTCTCACAATTGAAGAGGCTCGTCTGGAGTCCCGCATCCAGCGTACAGAACCCTCGCCTCCCTGTCGTTGCCTCTATGGCCGTCACTTCCCCCGCAGCAGCTGCATCCACCGGCTCCTCGTCGTCGCCAAAGAAGAAGTGCAAGTATAGGAAGAGCAAGGGCCAACAACAGCAGCAGCGGCTGCAGCTGACCGGGTCTAGTGGTGGCTCGGTCTACCACAACTGTGGCCAGCCAGGACACAGGTGGTACACGTGCCCGTTACCGACGGACGAGACGCGCGTCATCGCCACTATACGTCGCCAGCGTAAGCGCCGTCTCGCCTTTGCCGCCGTAGCTGTCACTAACCCTGACGCCTCCACCCCATCCAACAATAGCACTCATCCGACGGGGCTCACTAAGAAAACCCCACCTGCAAGAAAACACGTCTATTTTCTGATTGGCTGGTTAGCTGAGTAACAAGCTCTACAGAGCTGGGGGGGAGCTAGAACTTGGAGGGGTCTCCCATTGTTGTTCATCCTTCATTCCTAATCAGTCACTTTCAGTTTTTGGCTGCTTTTTGGTACTAACACTGGCCCGCGCACTTGTGAGTGACAAACCCAGAGCACTCAGACTCAGACTCTACAGCGGCAGACTGAGGGGGCAGCAAACTAAGCAACGAGCGTAGGAGCCCGCACGCTGCATCAACAACGCTACTGCCCCAACGTGTGCTCTTGCAGTTTCTAGGTTTGCGAGATGCGGCACATGTGTGATAGAAGAAAGGGAATGTGCCGGGCTCCGCTATCGTTGGGCTCGGCAGATGCCCGGGCAAGTAAAAAAACAAAACCCAAACCCCTTAGTTCATCTGGTGTAGTTCTATTTGATGCAGCTGTTGTTTTTTTGCGCATCTCTCATTCTGCTCTGTTGTGTCCTCCCAGCTTATGTACATCGGCGTGCAGATGACTGACGGCGAGACTCGACGGTGATGGAGTGTCGTCCGGTGGACCTGACGCACGCTGAGGTCTACTCGTAGTTAGCTGGAGCCTCCTCTCTCCGGCGACGTGCACATCTCCATCAGCAGGCCTCCTCGGCGGTCGTGCTGCCGGCGGTCACTGCCACCGTAGTTGCTGTCTGCATACGTCCAACGCGTCCCATCACGTCTGCATCGTCATGCTCTGCATAGGGTCCTTGTTGCATGTTGCATGGCCCTGTTCGGCGTCTTGGACCATCATAGGCACTGCCTGGGTTCGGGCAGTCATAACTCCTTGCTACTATTTTTCTAGCTGTTTCTGACCGCACAGCTGCGTTCGCAGCGTCGTTATTATGGTATGGTCCAGTTTTCAGGCAAAACGGGCGACGCCCGGGTTTTGGGCTGTCGGTCGTCTGGCAGGCCTCACAAGGGAAAACCTGCCAGCCTGAACATAGAGCTATTTTCTGATTGGCTGTTGAACTGAGTAACAAGCTCTACAGAGCTGGGGGGAGGCTAGTTCTTGGAGGGGTCTTCCATTGTGCCTCATTCTTGATTGCTAATCAGTTACTTTCAGTTTCCAGCTGCTTTCTGGCGCTAACACTGGCGCACGCACTTCTGAGTAACAAACCCAGAGCTTCCACACTTAGTCTCTACGGCAGCAGACTGAGGGGGCAACTGACTTCAGCAACTAGCGTGGAAGCCCGCACGCTGCATCAACAACGGTGCTGCCCCAAATTGCTGCCTAGCATTTCTGTTTTGGTATCAAAGCTAGAGCGAAGCAGCAGCAGCAGAAGACTGACGTACAGGTGCCAGACAACGCGGGCGGACCTCCATATGCGCCAGTGCAGGGGAAATGCTGCCGGATTTTTTTCGGCAGCACTGACCCGCCTCGTGGCGGCGTCAAAAGTTTTCCCACGGCCGATGGGAAAGGGGAAATGCTGCCGGATTTCTTCCGGCAGCACTGACCCCACGTTTGACGCGAGGAGGTGAGCAGCCAGCCATGTCAGGCCCTTACTGGCGACGACGCACGCGGCGACGTCCTCCAATTGTGACTGACAGCAACAGCCAGCAGCAGCAGCTTGCCGCAGCAGCAAGCAGTGGCAGTAGCAGCCAGAAGCAGCAGCACATAGCAGCAGCTGGTAGCAGCAGCAACTGGCAGCAGCAGCAGCCTGCAACAGCAGCAGCCGGCAGCAGCAGCAGCGGCAGCGCGCAGCAGCCGGCAGTAGCAGCGCGCATCAGTTCGCAACAGCAGCAGCTGGCGGTAGCAGCAACAGCCGGCCGCAGTAGCAACAGCAGCGGATGTAGCAAGCAGCAACAGCTGCTGCAGCAGAAGCAGTTGCCGCAGCCGCAGCAAGCAGCAGCAGTCGAAGCCGCAGCTATAGCAGCAACAGCTGCAGCTGCCCGTAGCTAGCTGCCCGTAGCTCGCTGCTCGCTGAGAGCAGCAAGCTGCAGGCAGCGAGCTCGCTGCCCGCTGCAAGCAGCAAGCAGCGAGCTCGCTACTCGCAGCTCGTCGCTCGCAACGAGCAGCGAGCTCGCAGCGACGGGCAAGACAAACAAAAAAAAAACAAAAAAAACGCGTATGGACCCCCTCCCTTTTTCTCCTATTCGCTGCAGCCACAACAGCCGCAGCAGCAGCAGGAGCCGCAGCTGTAGCCATAGCNAACGCGGGCGGACCTCCATATGCGCCAGTGCAGGGGAAATGCTGCCGGATTTTTTTCGGCAGCACTGACCCGCCTCGTGGCGGCGTCAAAAGTTTTCCCACGGCCGATGGGAAAGGGGAAATGCTGCCGGATTTCTTCCGGCAGCACTGACCCCACGTTTGACGCGAGGAGGTGAGCAGCCAGCCATGTCAGGCCCTTACTGGCGACGACGCACGCGGCGCCGTCCTCCAGGTGTGACTGACAGCAACAGCCAGCAGCAGCAGCTTGCCGCAGCAGCGAGCAGTGGCAGTAGCAGCCAGAAGCAGCAGCACATAGCAGCAGCTGGTAGCAGCAGCAGCTGGCAGCAGCAGCAGCCTGCAATAGCAGCAGCCGGCAGCAGCAGCAGCGGCAGCGCGCAGCAGCCGGCAGTAGCAGCGCGCATCAGCTCGCAACAGCAGCAGCTGGCGGTAGCAGCAACAGCCGGCCGCAGTAGCAACAGCAGCGGCTGTAGCAAGCAGCAACAGCTGCTGCAGCAGAAGGAGTTGCCGCAGCCGCAGCAAGCAGCAGCAGTCGCAGCCGCAGCTATAGCAGCAACAGCTGCAGCTGCCCGTAGCTAGCTGCCCGTAGCTCGCTGCTCGCTGAGAGCAGCAAGCTGCAGGCAGCGAGCTCGCTGCCCGCTGCAAGCAGCAAGCAGCGAGCTCGCTACTCGCAGCTCGTCGCTTGCAACGAGCAGCGAGCTCGCAGCGACGGGCAAGACAAACAAAAAAAAACAAAAAAAACGCGTATGGACCCCCTCCCTTTTTCTCCTATTCGCTGCAGCCACAACAGCCGCAGCAGCAGCAGGAGCCGCAGCTGTAGCCATAGCTACAGCAACAACAACAGCAACGGCCGCAGCACGTAGCCGCGGCAGCTACAGCAGCAGCAACAGCTGCAGTAGCAGCAACAGCCGCAGCCGCAGCCGCAGCAAGCAGCAGCAGCTGCTGCAGCAGCAGCAGCACCCGCAGCCGCAGCAGTAGCAGCAGCCAGCAGCAGCTGCTGCTACAGCCGCAGAAAGCAGCAGCAGCAGCTACAGCAACAGAAACAGCCGCAGCCTCAACCCCAGCAAGCAGCAGCAGCTGCTGCAGAAGCAGTAGAAGCCGCAGCCGTAGCAGCAGTAGCAGCTGTAGCCATTGCAGTAGCAGCAATAGCAGCAGCGGCCGCAACAGCCGGAGCAGCAGCCGTAGCCGCAGCCGCCTTAGCAACAAAGCGGCAGCAGCAGCAGCCACTGCAGCAGTAGTAGCAGCAGCAGTAGTAGCCGTAGCAGCCGCAGGAGCAGCGGCGGTAGCACCAACAACACCGCGGCTGCAGCCCCACAACAGCGGCTGCATCCACCACTGCTGACGTCAGCGGCCGTTCGCTACCGTCACTGCTGCCGTCACTGCTAACGTCATCAACAAAAAAAAACAAACACAAGGGGGAAACCAGTAGCACTGTACACAGGCAGTAGCCTCTGCTGACGTCAGCCATCCTCGGCTGACATCACTGCTGACATCAGCAGCACTCAACAAAAAAAAGAGGGGGAAAACAACCAAGGCACAGTACACCATGGCTGGTAGGCCCCGGTGAGGAGGGGTCCTCCTCTGTTGGAGGGACCCCTACCCCCCCTTTCCTGCAGCGACTGTAGCAATAGCAGCAGCAGCAGCAGCAGCAGCAGCAACAGCAGCAGCCGCAGCAGTAGTAGCAGCAGCAGCAGCAGTAGCAGCAGCAGCCGCCGCAGCATCAGTAGTAGCAGCAGCAGCAGCAATAACAACAGCAGTAGTAGCAGTAGTAGCAACAGCACCACGATTATCAACAGCAGTCGGTATAGCAGCAGCAACAGCAGCAGCAGCAGCAGCCCACTGGTATCGTTGGCGGCAATCCTGACCCCCTCGCTGCTCTTCAGCAACAGCTCGACGCCTTGACACAGCAGCTTGTAGCGCTACAGCCAGTAGCCGCCCAGACTGCCTCCAGTGTGCTACCGTCCATCGTGCCTCGTAGGCACGCCAATCCAGCTGTGTCTGTTGCCACGTACTACCTGGCATAGTAGCAGACTCAGCATTAGCGGCAGACAATGACCTCTGTCCTTGGCCCCACTCTGGGTGGCGACCGCAGGCACAGCGAATTTGAGACGCCGTAGCCGCCGCTTCAGGCCGGCGAGCAGTTCCCAAGCTGGGAGCTCAGCTTCCGGATCTGGGTGCAGGGTGAGGGCCTGTGAATATACTACACCCTCCCTTACGACTCCACCCAGGCGGACCAGTTGTATGACGCTGGTCGTGCCGTCCGTGCCCTTGTCCCAGTCGCCCCTCCAGCTTCCCGCTTGTCCCTAGAGCCTTTCCTCGGCGACTTCACTACTGGCGACGTCCCAGACACTGTAGCCGCATGTCATGTCCTCACCAGGCCCCATTCCCTGTCCAGCGACGCTGAGATCAGCTGCTCCGGTAGTTCAACTCCCTGCACATGGGGGAGACCGAGACGGTCACTATCTGCTGGCAGTGGGCGGAGGACATCCTTCGTCGTCTCGGCAAATCTGCTCCGCCCCCTCTGTCCGCGCTCATCATCATCAAGCGCGTACGCGGACGTCTTCGTACACTACCGCAAGGGCGTCCTCTCCACCATGGCGGCCCAGGGCACCCTCATGCCCTGGGCATATGAGCTCTTCCTCCGCATCGAGGAAGCTCGCCAAGAGTCCCAGCTCCATTGCACGGAGGCCCTTGCATCCCCTGCCGTTGCCTCCCCTGCCGTTGCCTCCCCTGCTCTCACCTCCGTGGCCATCGCCTCTCCCGCCGCAGCTATCTCATCGTCTTCGGGGAGGAAGAAGAAGAGCCGGAACAAGAAAGGCAAGGGTCCGCCGCAGCAACAGCAGCAGCAGCAGCAATCGTCGACCGGGTCCAGCAGTGGTGGCTCGGACTGCCACAACTGTGGTAAGCCCGGGCACTGGTGGTACACGTGCCCGCTCGCGACGGACGAGGCGCGCGTCATTGCCACCATGCGTTGCCAGCGGGAGCGCCGTCTCGCCTCTGCCGCCGTCGCTGCTGCTGGCCCTTCCACTCCGACCTCGTCCAGCAGCTCTGCCACTCCGACAGCTCCGCTTGTCCCACTGACACCCGCGCCACAGCAGTATTACCCATAGCCGTCGACCCCTCCGCTTCCTTTGCTGGCTCAGTCCTCCTACTACCCGGGCTCTGGAGCTGTCACCCCACACTTCGTCTACACTCCCAGGGCGTCCTCCCGTGAGCGTCAGCTGGAGCAGTTCATTGCGCTCCAGCTTGGCCTGCCTCGCCCTCCTCCCCAGGGAAGTGCGAGTTGCATCACCTCCTGCCTTCCTTCCCAGCCCTGCATGACTGAGACTGAGCTGCGGTCATGTCCGGTCTCCTCGTCTGTCGTCGTCTCCCATGGTCCCCTCCAACCCCCTCCTTGACGACATTGCGTGGCTTGACGGTTGGCAATCTCGTTTCGCGCCTCCTTCTACCGCGTTCGCGTCCCTCGCTTGCTGCCATGTGACCGTTAGTGATCTGGCGCCCCCTCTCCAGGACCTTGCTGAGACCTGGATCATTGACTTCGGGTCCACGCATCACATGACTGCCTCTCGTGAGGCCTTCAGTATGCTCGGCCCTGTAGGCGATGTCTCCGGTGTCCGGACGGGTTCCGGACAAGTGTTGCCTGTCCGTGGTGTTGGCGTCGTTCATTTCCGTGGTCCTGCCGGTGACGTTTTTCTGACCGATGTCCTCTTTGTCCCTGGTCTTGAGCTCAGCCTCCTGTCTGTGACTGCCCTTGACCGCATGAGCATGGACGTTGTGCACTCGCGTGGTGTTGGCACTGTGTCGTTGCGTCCGTCTGGTCTTGTCGTCCTGCACACCACCGCATGTGGCAACCTGTGGCATGTTCCCCACCTCTCCTCTTCTCCTCCCGTCTCCTCCCCGTCGGCCGCCACAGGCCATGTGTTTGTCACTAGTACGCTGTCTCCTCAGTACACACGCCTCTTGCACCGCCGCCTTTGCCACGTCCACTCTGCCGCCGTAGAGAGCATGCTCCGCACCCAGCCAGCCCAAGGCCTTGACCCGGAGACTTTCCCTCTCCCGTGTCCCACTAAGTACATTGACTGCGCTCAGGGGAAGATGCACCGGTCCACGTACCCCTTGTCTCACTCCCGTGCCTCCGCCCCTCTCAACCTTGTCCACTCGGACGTCATGG
>SZWC01017565.1:23721-60171 GCA_023375785.1 Penium margaritaceum | reverse complement strand
ATACATATACATATACATATACATATACATATACATATACATATACATATACATATACATATACATATACATATACATATACATATACATATACATATACATATACATATGCGTATACATATACGTACACATACACGTACACATACACGTACACATACACATATTCATACACATATACATACACCTATACATATACATATACATACATATTTTTTCCATTTACTCTTTATGTTTAATTATTTTTCATACTCATACTTGATTTTCACAGGTGTGACGTTTTTTGACATTTCTGTATTCTTGGTCCGACAATGGGATTAGTTTTTCAGTGATCATAGATTGTGATGTGCACGTAACTTGGCTTTTTGTAGGCGTTGGCTGACATAGTTTTCCCGAACCTGATTCGTAGGGAGTCAAGGTGTGTTTTTTTACGATATGTCAAGCATGAAAACCCTCCCTTGGGTGGCTATTTAAAGTTTTTTTGTAACCTAATACCGTTTTTAACTCTTGGCGGCGGTTTAGGTAGCCGTCTGAGATGTTTTTTCTTTATTTTTCCGGCTGGAACGTTCTTTATTAGTTTGCATCATCGACGGTCAAGTTTCTAGACATATGCATCCATAGACGGGCTTGAATTCATGACTTCAGGCGTCCTGTTTTAAAGATAATCCGTGAAACATCGCGATGGACGTACGAGCATGAGCAGCTTTTGCTGTCCATGCTCGTACGTCCATCAGGCCATCTTCTTTGTCCTCGCCAAGAAATACGAAGGAAGCTTTATAATCTAATATGGTCAAAGTTTTCTTTGTTTTAATAGACGCCCTATGAACTCATAATATATTTATACAAAGCCTAACACAAAACATGTAAAAGTCGACGACAAAGTTGCAAGCAAGTCTGGAAGGCGGACAAGGTGGACACAATGTCCAGAGTGGTGTATGGTTCGATTTTATTTGAAGTGATTTTCAGGAATGTGCAATACAAAATATTATTGTCACCGTGCACTTTTTAAAGTGGGAGCAAGATTTCAACAATATTTTGTCCGTATTGGGCGTCCTAGCCAGAATTCCCCGGAGCACCAAAAGTGGGGGCGACCTGGCTATAACTTTCCGAAATGGGGGCGACCTAGCCATTTTTCTCAGAATGGGGGCGTCATAGACATGCCGGAGCGAGAATGGGGGCGACTTACAAAGTTGCCCGGAATAACCATATACCCCTTTGTTTTGGACAATAAGGGCTTATTGTCCAAAACAAGGGGTATATGGCCCCATCCACCCCTCCGTCGGAACGATAAGCCCCATCCGTCCCTCCGCTAGAACGATAAGCCTCATCCGCCCCTCCGCCAGAACGATAAGCTTTATTCGCCCCTCCACCAGAAAGATAAGCCCCATCTGCCCCTTCCCCAGAAGAATAGGCCCCATGTACCCCTGGGAAATGTCAGACTCTTTATGTGATGGCACATTGTTCATTTTGTATTGTAGAAAGGTGAGTTTGTAATAATGCTTCACTTTTTAAAGGTTTTGCAGCTGATTTCATGCATGCACACATGATTCATGTTCGCGCGTTACATCGTACCATGTGACGGCGACAATATAATTACCTATGTACTGAATAATCATCGGTGGAACGTAGTTCTTCCGCTAAATAGTTGGGGGGTATGTCGTCCTCCCCAATGTTGTTATGTTTCCATCGGATTTCTGATATTCCACTGACAGAATATCTGCATGGTCGTCTTAACAACGTCAACATTATCCTCACCAGCATCGAAACACCACCTGCTTGTGCCTGGGAGATGAGCTGGCCTGCATTCATGCACTGGTATCCATACGTGTTGCCGAACCTTACACTTGCCTGATCAGCTGAGCAAGTGGTAAGCGGGCCAATTAGATTGCCCCGATCCACGCATGATAGTTTTTTGTCTTGCAACTACGACGGCACCCTATGAAGAGGGGCCGTTGACATGTTGCTCTCACATCCCTGCAACGGCCACTCGCCATGGACATGCAAAAGGGTACGTGTAAGAATGGTCTGAAATCCGTTCCGCCGGACGACAAAGTGATGCGCAAGGATACAAGAATGTGTGATTGAAGGAATGTATCAGTAGACATGTCCTTCATCCTACATGTCAACCCATCCTCCGCTGGTCTGACTAGGGGATGCGATGTCTCGGCAGGGAGGCGCTGAGCTCGATCCATCCTCTTTCAGTCTCGTATTGTCATCGTTGATGCTGTCATTGTGGCCTCCAACCATGACGTTGCCGCAACTGCGTCCCACATGAGCTCGGTAGAGCACACCGGTAAGCCTATTCAGGAGGGTAGATGGGATATATAGGTTTCCATTTTGTGCACAGAATGCCCGTTGTTTCATATGGCTTCCCAACTACACGCGTGGCGTCGTGCCATGCAACCAAGTCCCAATGAGAACGATCCATCCCCCGCTCAGGATCCGGCACCACGGTGGTACCCCGATATCCCTCCTCCGAAGGACACCACATGCACGTTCCACGATGTGATGTTTTGGTTGGAGAGGGATTGGAACGATGACTGGTGGTCCAGGCAGTTGGACGAGTGGGAAGCCCTCCCATAGAACTAACCCCCTGATGAACCAACCCGTGCTCCCAGGTCCCCCGTTGTCCGGGAAGCCGGACCGGTTAGGTTTAGCATGGGGCGCCATCGTGTCCTGTCCTTCCCACATGGCCACCTCAATGGTCATTCTTACCTTGTGTCCCAGGTGATCACTTGTGAACAAGACAAACGAGTGGTTGCAATTATAGCTTTGTAATCCTACTGTTGACAAGATTCTTTTATTTCATGATTAGCGCTTCCATGGACAAGAGATTCCGACGATGAACCATTTCACAGCCCAAAGAAGTTGAAGGAGATCCCGAAGGAGCCGAAGGAGGGTATGTTTTTTGACAACATGGATGCAGCTCGTGCATAATTACGTGGTCGATAACCGCTTCGGTCTCAAGTGGGTCTACAGTAAGCTTGCAAGAATCCACGTTACGTGCGCAGAAGCCAAGAACAAGGGGTGTGCCTGGCTCCTCTTGGCCCGTGTGACGAGCAAGTTTGGACACTTGACCGTGTCCCAATATACCGAGGGACACGAGTGCGTCCCTAGCATTGGCCACGGTAATCCTGCACGGCAGAAGGGGTTGGTGGCCCACAAAATCTTGGAGGCCCTGTAGCATGACCCGACAGCATCAACTGTAATCCTACGGCGGGTTCCGCACAAAAGGTCCGGCGTGAACGTGTCAAACAACACGCTGTACTGCGCCAAGACACGGGCTAAAGAAAACTTTATGGGCAAGAAGACCGACACGTGGAGCCAGTTTCCCTCCTACGTCAAAGGGGTAGGTACCGACCTTTTTCTTTTCTTTTTCCAATTACAGAGTGGTTGTAACCCTTCCTATACTTCTATTCACACGGCCATGTCCACGTTCTACGTGCAGCGAAAACGCTTGGACCCAGGTACACACGCTGTGGCATACAAAGTCAAGAACGTTGCCTTCCTCTGGGCTTTCGTCGCTCTAGGAGCCTCCGAGATTGGGTTTCAACGCAATTGGCAGATTGTGACCTTGGATGCAACTTTCCTAGAAAACGGTCACAAGCAGGTTCTGTTGCTTGCCCAGTTCTTTGATGCTAACGACCATGCAATTCCAATGGCATGGGCACTAGCGTTGACGGAGGATGAGAAGGTATGAATGTTTTTGGTGCACATCTAGCACTTGCCTATCCCACTGCTGCACAAGCCGGAACTTGTATCGTTGCGGACAAGGAGAAAGGGCTGGAGAAAGCAGTGCAAAAGTACCTGAACGGGGCCACGCACACCTACGCATGGCACATATGTGAGAACATGAACACAAGCCATGGGAAAAGGCTGTCCACTGGGCATAGAAGTGTGCACATGCGTTTAATGTCAAACAATGGGAGAAGGCCACCACCTACCTGCGTCAAGTGAGTGCGTCGGCGTATGCATACCTCATTGGTCGGGAGGGGGAGGATGCGGGTGTGGTGGGGAGGGTGCCTCTTGAGAACTGGACACGCCTCCACTGCCCTTTGGGTAGAGGAGGTCACACCACTTCCAACGCCTCGAAGAGCTGGAACGCACGAATCGCAACACACCAGATGCCCTATCCCTACAAATAATTTGTGAGTATCTAACCCTTTGAGCAGTGTGTATTCTGCATCCGTAAAGCCTAGGCAGTAGGTGTGAAGACCACGTTGGCACCTGCACGGACCCGCTGACTCCTCCACTGCCTCGCCGTGGCACGTGACTACGTCGTGATGGAGGAGGGCCCCAACATAGCAACGGTGGAGGGACCAACAAACAATCCGCGGCATGTGGACTTGGTCGAAAAGTGTTTCAGTTGTGGTAGGTGGAAGGAGTTTGACTTGGAGTGTCAGCATGCGTGCCCTTTTTTGCTGACCAAGTACATCAACGCAGAGAACCTGGCTGACCCTGGTCTCACCCGCATGGCATTCCGTCGGGCATACAACAACCCCATCTCCTTACCATTCGTGAAGAACATACAACCAGTCGCACCCTTGTGGCTGTAACCGGGACCTCGAGGTGTGAAGGCCCGCCTATGCAACGCACAGAAAGACCGGGAGACGTGGCGGAAGAAGAACTTCATATGCCCACACTGTGGGCAAAAGGGGCATACCATGACCTGGTGCAAAAACCTGCCTACACCAATCCCTACACAGGCTGCAGCACAATATGATGGAGGTCTGGCTATGGCTACAGCCGAGGCTGCAGCTGCCCTGGAGGCATGTGCTAATGCCTCCATGACTGTGGATCCACCATTTGCAGAGTGTGCCAGTAGTGCATGGAGTGCAACCCCGAGGCTCTGCCTAGAGATGACCCAGATGATGAGGATGATGGTTTTGAAAGTGAAAAATATGGTACATACTCCCCTCCTGTTGATGATGATGGTGCGAAGGTGACGCAAAATGAGCACACCCATCAGTTGGACGAGGAGGAGAGGGAGTTGCAAGAGACATACGAAGAAGAGCCAGAGGAGGCAGAGTGAGGTGAGTCTGTTAATACATTGTGTTCAAGTATTCCACCTGTCTTATTTCACTTCCTTTTCATCCCTTGCCTTGCTCAACTAATGGATGGTTTTGGTTTATTTTATGCAGGATGAACTATGCTAGACCCTGGAGATTGAGCAGACCATTCGTTTCAACGGCTCAGACTTCAGAAGAAAGGGGGGTTTTGGGTTAGGCAGCGGGTTTGGGTTAGGCTGAATGGGACAAATGCATCGCATGTGGGGAGGGGGGGACAGTGCTGCGTTTATTTCAAGAAGCAGACATGGCCATGAAGATTCAAAAAGTGAGATGGACACATTCTACGACGCTGAGCACTGTCAGCCATGGGAGCATATGTAACCTGTGTGTGACATTGTCCATTTCCTCACAGGGTTGAGCCGAGACCTGTTCGAGGACATCATCTATCCCACCTTCACTGTCTATACTCATTAGTCATCCATGATTACTTCATCGATATTTTTCAATGTCTATCCTCTTACAATTCCCTCTTGTATCGTTGAATGATGTTCGAGAATTCAGTGCACACACGAAAGGTTTATTGTTCAATCCAATATTGTGAGCAAGCAGAACAGACATCCAATGGGCAAGTCATCCTCTGCACATGTCTTCAAGATAACCTAATTTTGGACACGAGAAAGTACGACTACAACCTTATGGATGACTCAGATCTCACCACCTTAGTCCCTTAACCAAGTGAAAACATGAACTTCAGATGCAGTTATAATCTTTGTCTTTGGTTCATACTACCCTGTGAAGAGTGTTGTGTATACAAGACTGCTCAATATGCATCTGTAACAAGGATGCTGAGCATGTGTCACAAGCTAGGCCACTTCTCATGTCCTGCACTTGAGTATGTGCGTCCTGTAACAGACATTGTAAGTAATGTTGGAGGATATGCCCTATTATTATCCTATTAGGTCAGATACATTGGTCATGAATTCGTTTCTGACAGCCACTAAATGCAAGGCATGTAGTTCATGTTCTGGAAAAAGTTAAAGACAATAGGTAGGGTATTATGTTAATTTAATGTGTAGTAAAACTAAACTGATATGGCTGGAAAATAGTATTCAATAACGCCGAGGAAAAGGTAGCAATGGCTACCTCCATGAAGCGCGTAGCCATACGTCATACATCGTCACAACCGCGAAAGGGAATTTGCCACACCAATATCCATGGCTCCCAATTCGGTGGGTAGTACAACAGGCGGGCATGGGGTGCCCGCATGCCCAACTGCCAACACATGGCGTATGAGTCGGCGGATGTTCTTGGGTTGATGATGTCCCATGTGCGCTTTATCTTTGCCCACTCGGTCATCGCAGTTCCGTGGTCCATGGGGGGGGGGGGGGGGGGGGGGGGGGCATGTCACGGTTCCCCAAGGACCATGCACTGGCTCTGGACGACCATCCCAATGCTGCAACGGTGGCAGAGGATGCGTATGCCGAACATGGGACATGTTGAAAGAGGGTTTGCTCAATGTGCTTACCAGAACGCGAGGAAGCAAAAACTCGAATGCGATCAAAACTGTTATATATGCAGAGCATACGCACGTGTTTGACATCACAAACAAGATGACTATGTCTCGTACCGCTTCGTGTATGTGAATAGCATCACTCATCATGTGCGGCCGACGGCACATTCAAGCAAGGATGTGCCAGTGTCTACGGTACCATGTCGAGCTTGTGCGCAGACCAAGGCATTTACGTTCGGTAGCAGGTGTCTAAGGTAAGGTATCGTTCCGATGGTCAGGTTACGTCTCCGCATAAACCTTGGGTACATTAGGCTTATTTTCTGTGATTTTGGACGGTTTGACGTTGAATGCCGATTGAGGGGTCCATGGGGCTTATTCTTCTAAGACAGGGGAAAATGAGGCTTATTGTTATGGCGGAGGGGCAGATGAGGCTTATCGTTTTGGCGGAGGGGAAGATTCGGCTCATCGTTCTGGCGTAGGGGCGGATGGGGCTTATTGTTCCGATGGAGGGGCGGATGGGACTTACCCTACTGATCTTGAATTTTGATTCTAAATATTTTTTGGTGCAATTTCTTCAACGGAAATGCTGCTGTGTCGAATTAATTAGGTACCACCTAAATAATTACTTTTGGCCTAAAAAGTCAAACTAATCTGGTCTCATGCGTTTTTACTCATGATTTGTCGAAAAAAGATTAGAACGACCAGTTCACTTCCTTCCACAGGTCAGAAAGGGGTGATGTCAGAGCTGTCATCGGTGTCAGAACTGTCCGATGTGTCAGTTCTTGCGCGATTTCAGCCGACGCGCGAGACAAACAGCAAGATTTTGTGTCGCTGTCGATCCCGAATGCGTTTGACGTCGAAATGAAGGAACACACATTTTCGTTCAGCAAATGTCAAGGCACCACCCAAATAACTCCTTCACCAAATTCCATGAACGAAATTCAAGAACACTCAATTAGTAATTTTGAAAAAATTGAAATTCAAGATCAGTAGGGTATTGTTCTGACGGAGGGGTATATGAGGGTCAAGGGGAATAAAACAGGGGGAGCCAGCATTTTTAGCGTATTTTTGGCCCATTGTCATAACCGATTGAGGTTGGGGGATGACCTCTACTCAAGGCCACACCAGTGAATGAATCTGGTTCCTGAAGATAGTGCATTATGAATGATGATAATGTTGCGAAATCTGCACAGTATTCAACCAAATCTATTGTTTTATTTCTTCACAGTAATTTTAGATTTGTAAGGCATTCAACAAAACTTTCCTTTAACTGGTTCTTGTTCTTCACACACTCTGGTCAAGCTTCTATAAATGGGCATGAATGGAGAGGGATTTTCAACAAAAGACGATGATAATTTAGGGTAGGCCTAGTGCCTACCACTTTTTTTAGTGTAGACAACATGTTGTGGATATTCCAAGTAGTTGCAAAAGCACGACCGCGAGGTCAATTGTCTTTTGATCGTCGTTGACCCCAGCAACAGTGAAGTACACCTCCACACTCGTCAGCCACATCCGAACCGTTGGTCCCTTTGAATTTGTAGGATTGAACAGTTTGGCATGGACCAGGCAAATATTGGGTTTGCTAGAGAGTTGGGTATTTCTCTTGATGAGAACCGCCTCTTGAACACTTGTGTTGCGAAGAGCATCCATCGTGACGTGTTGTTGGAGCAGATGGCTGTTGATCCCCCCTAGCGCGGGAATACGGTCCGCCAGTTCTTTGTTGATCTGCGCCTGTCGTCCGGTGCCACCCGTCTTTCCTGCTGTCGTCGTGGAGGCTGTTGGTAGGGGCGTCTGGTTTCCCGCCGTTGGATCCGCGACCGGGTTGGTCGTTGGAGCTATAGGGCTTGATCCAGTTACCGCATAGCCTGCCATGCCAGCGCTCGCTACCACTTTAGGGTTCATGTACATAGGCACATTCCGCACCTCCATTGCCGAATTTGTCGCCAAAGACCCGTTGCTCGTCTTCAGGTGCGCTCGCCCGCTTCACGTTGTAGTGGCGAAGTCTGAAAAATCTTGACATGCGAGATGCGCTGACGGCTTGTGTGAGGTAGTCCTCCAGATGGGTAAAGTAGTTGGATGCCTCTGCAATACCGTTGCATTCTGATATCAAGTGTTATGCCAAGCAGAGCGTAGGTTGTGAACTAGTAGAAATTGCTAGGCAGAACACGATTGAGAATTTAGGACACTTGAATAGTATACAATTAGCAGTAAATGTACTTTTATGACAAGTGTCGAAATGATCAAACACATACATAAAAGTGTCGAGTTACAGATGAGACGTAATCGGGGTGGTTGGGTCGATCGTTGAGCGATGCGTGTGGAGTCGCGTCATGAGTTGTTGGATTCAAGAAGCTCCGCCGAGGAATCTGGGGACTTTGAAGATCGACGACGAAGATGCGAGATGCATCTTTATGAACCAAGATATGTCTCGATGCATCGAGAAGTCGACCGAAACATCGTAAGTTTTCTACCGATGATTCCCGGAAGTTGTCAAAGTCGTGGGAAGGTGTGAGAAGGTTCGCCGGAGGACAAGGGCAGTTGGCCGAATTATCCTCGACCGTCAGAGAAAAAAATCGAGATATTGACGCGCGGTGGACTATTTGTGTAATGAAATGAATACCTACTCAGAAGATTAGGGGCTCATATACGTGCCGTATGTAACACCCTCGTCCTCCACATGTTCACTTTTAGTAACGTCAACAGAAGTGTCACGTCCTTTCATTTGACTTCTTAGCGCATCAAGATTTATTGACATTTATAGGGATGCATCTATCATCTTCGCCGTGGATCTTCGAAGCCCCCCGATTCTTTGGTGGAGCTTCTGATACGACCACTCACGACGAGACTCCACACGCATCGCTCAACAAATGACCCCATGACCTGACTACGTATTATTTTTAACTCGACACTTGTATATATGTGTTCAATCGTTTTGACACTTGTAATTGATGTACACTTACCGCAAATTACAATTTTCTCAAGTGCTCCAAATTCTAACACCGTATTCTGCCTCAGAACTCAAACCAGAATATTCTGGAAGCGCCTTGCAGTTGGATGTCCATGTGATGGGGGGTAAACATACATGATGTTTGAAGACAAAATGAAACATGCTAGAACGTGCATGAAAACAAACGTATGGTGGCATCAATATCTCCGGTGCCGGACTAATTGATGCCTGGAACATGAGTTGACAAACCAAAAATCCACCACACAACCAACATGAGAATAAAATGCGAGAAGCGACTGAGATTGGCGAGTGCCAGCGTGACTGGCTTTCGCCACTTGACTTTCTGAGTATGATATATGAAGGTGTGTCGACTGGAACTTTCGTAGAACCTGCACAAAAACACAAAGGTGGCCATCGATTACCATTGTTGTTTACTCGTCTTACGTACCAGACGAACACGAGTCCTTAATCTTTTGTGAGTGGGCATTTCTGTTATTACACAATTAGCCCATCTCATTGCAAGAACCACAATATCTACTCCAAAGGTCGAGGGAAAACTGGCCAAATTCCCCGCACTTAGTGGATATTCCTGAAGCTTCCAACATCTTTGACCACTCTCAAGAACCTACAAACAGGCGTATCACAACCTTTCAGTCGACTTCTCTACGCACCTAGAGGAGTCTGAATTTATGAAGATGTATCTTGCATCTTCACCGTTGATGCTCGAAGACCCCCGCCTTCTCGGTGGACTTTCTCAAATCCGACCACTCACGAAGCGACTCCACACGCGCCGCTCGACAAACAACCCAACGACCCCGACTTTACCTCATTCGTAACTCGACACTTGTAGATATACGTTTGATCATTTTGAAACTTGTCATTGTAGTACACTTACCGCTAATAATAAATTGGTCAAGTGTCTCAAATTCTAAATCATGTTCTGCCTCGCAACTTGTACATGTTGGCCATCTACGCTCCGTTTACCATAACAATTGGTATCATAACAGAGCGGTGCTGGAGAGGCATCCAACTACTTTACCCATCCGGAGGACTACCTCGCACAAGTCGTCAGCACATCTCATACGTCAAGACTTTGCAGACTTCACGACTACGACGTGAGGCGAGCGAGTACAACCGATGACCGGCAACGGGTCTTCGGCGACAACTTCAGCGATGGAGGTATAGAACATGCCGATGCACGTGAACCCTGAAGCAACAACGAATGCTGGCATGGCAGGCTATACGGTAGCTGGAACAACCCTTCCGAATTCGACAAGCAGTCCGGTGGTGGACCCAACGGTGACAAACCAGCCGCCCCTACAAAAGCCTTGACGACAACAACAGGGACGACAGGTGGCACTGGGCGACAGGCACGGATCAACAAGGAACTGGCAAACAGGATCCCCGCACTCGAGGGGATCAACAACCACCTGGTCTAACAGCTCAATGTCGCAACAGAGGCTCTTCGCAACGCAAGCGTGCATGAAGTGGTGCTCGTCGAGAAAAATTCCCAACTCTCGAGTGAACCAAAATTCGTCCGGTTCCACCAAAACCATTCGATCCTGCAAACTCAAAAGGACCGACGGTTCGGATGTGGCTGACGAGTTTGGAGGTGTACTTCACCGCTGTTGGGGTCAATGACGATGAAAAGAACATTGATCTTGTGGCCACGCCTTTGCGTGGCACGGTGTTAAGGTAGTGGTCTGATCTAAAGATCATCCAACGACAGCAGGAGACCGGTGGAGCATCATCAATGGCCAACGGTGCCCGTCTCATATTGCTGACCGCAGGCGTTCTACCCTTGGAGTACATCAACCCACACTAGCAAGATGCGCTGATGCCACCAACCGACTGGAATGAATTTTCGCGCACAACGCTTGTATGCTTTAGATGACTGCAAGTGAAGTCTGACGCATGGTGCAAGCTCCAACGTCTACGTCAGCAGTCTAGCATGACGGAGTACACGCGGAGATTCCGCGAGATCATCACCGGAGCAGACATCGTCCCCGACGAACTCTGTTTTCATTACAACAATGGCCTCAAGTAAGATATCTGGTGAGCAATCACTATTTTTGGCATCCAAAACCACTTACTACAGTTTATCGAAGCAGCAGAAAGGATCGTCAGCGCCGACTACAACACTTGGATCTAGGAATCCTACCGCTAGCGACTTCCTAAGCACAATTATCATGGAAACGGATAGAACCAGTTGGCGGACTCCTTGACTCCGATGAAAGTGGACGACGTCGACCAGAGATATATGCAAACCTGATTCAACTACGGAAACGTCAAGCACATTCCTCGGAACTATAGGAGCAAGCAACAAGCCAAAAAGGGGCGGAAGTCGCTGAAAATTTGTTAGGAAATGGCAAAGGTAGGAGTAAAAGGTGCAACTCTTGTTTGTGAGGAGCGATCTACACCGAACGGTCGCCCATCTAAACAGCCTACATCATTGCAGAGGGTTTCTGGGATCGTAAATTTCAATGAGGGATACGAGGACGACCAACAGGCGATACTGCTAAAGGTTTAGCCTCAAGGATGTAAAAGTCGTAAAACAGTACTGGCACTATTGGATGGAGGAGCTTCACACAGCTTTGTGAGCAACGTCATGGTTCGCAAATTGTGTTTGCAAACCGAACCAGGGGTGCTTGAAGGGAAAAACTGTTGCCGGGAGATTGCCAATACGGAGACTCTGAGAACCACTACGACTACAAGTGGGATATCTACAGGATGTAATGGTATGGAGGTCTTGTCTAATGAGAGATCACAAAATCATTCCCAGACGAGAGTTCCTGTACCAGGACAATCCGCGGGTCAACTAGAACAGCGGCGATGTCTACGTGGAGATTGACGGCACCAAGCGACAACCTCTGCGTGCGAGATGGAAGCCAACAGTGGAAGTAGCAGAAGTGGAAGCAGCAGAGGTGGAAGCAGCAAAGGAAGTTGTAGAATTCAAAAAGCGACAGCCTTTGCAGTGGATACCGCTCAACGTAGCCAAGCATTACATACAACGAGGAGCTCGTGCGGGGCTCATACATCTCAAGCCAATGGAAGAAGTAGAAGTGGCAGTAGCAGACTCTTCCCCAGTCTCATCAACCTCATCGACATCAATGAAGTTTGCAATGGTACCCATAGAGTTCGCACCACTCATCCAAGAGTTTGCGAACATCTTCCCAGACGAACTCCCAAGAACTTTACCTCCTCAATGAGACATCAACCATCGCATCAAACTAAAGCCGGGAATGAGACCTATAGTTCGAGGGGCCTATTGTATGAGTGATCACAAGATGACCGAGTTGAAAAAGTGAATCAACAAGATGTTCAGTTAGGGGTTCATCCGCCCATCCATGTCACCATACACCACACCAGTACGATTCGTAAAAAAGAAAAACTGGTGAGATACAAATGCGTGTTGATTCTCAGGCATTGAACAATGCTACCATCAAGAACCGCTACCCTCTTCCCCGAGCTCACGAACGTTTCAACCAACTCCGAAGGACTCGAATTTTCAGCAAAATTGACTTACGTAGTGGACATCACCAGATACGCGTGGCAGACACCGACATCGGGAAGATGGCATTCCGAACCTACTACAGGCACTTGGAGTTCATTGTTATGCCGTTCGGACTCAGGAATGCCTCGGCAACGATTGAACAATATTTTTCGTCCATGCCTTGACGATGTTCTCACGGTGTACCTCGACGATATTCTAATGTACAGCTGCACCCCAGAGGAATATGATGGTCATCTTCAAGAAGTCCTCGATGTTTTACAAAAGAGAGTATTTTTTTGGAAAAATCTCAACGTCGGTCGTCGTTTGATCGCGTTTTAGGGTCACGCCATTAATGGCAGACGGATCACCATGGATCCGAAAAAAGGTGGCAACAGTCATTGATTGGCCGACGCCAACCAACGTTCGAGAAATTCAGGTTATTCTTGGATTCTGCAATTACTACTGGCAATTTGTATGGAACTACGCCCGAGTGTCCACGTCTCTTTCAGACCTCACTTGAAAAGAAAGAAGTGGCGGTGGGGGGACAGCGAAAAAGAAGCATTCGCCGCTTTCGGGAAAGCTCGAATCTCGGTGCCAGCCCTAGGATTAGCCAATCGAACGGTCAAATACGTCATGGCCATGGATGCATCAGGCGCTGTCCTTCTGTAAGACCATGGCAACGGCAAACAACCGGTCGCCTACATGTCTCAAAATATGCAAGGACCAGAAATAAACTACGCAGTGCATAATAAATATGATGTCGATCGTGCACGCGTTCAAGACGTGGCGATGCTACCTGGAGTTTTGCCGATACATCGTGCACACCGTCCACCACGCATTAAAATATTTGAAGAGGCAGCCGAATCTCATTTGACGCCAAACAGGATGGATGGAGTTTCTTCAATCCGGGTCCGACTATGATATCGAGTACCGGCCAGGAAAAATCAATCAGGCGGATGCACTCAGCCACCGACCAGATTTCATGGCTGACGTGGCAACGCTACAGCTACAGCGAGACCCGTACCTTGAGCGAATCTTCTCACAAGGCTATGATGAGCACGGCGAATATGATAAAGAGAAATTTTGGTTTGACGCACTCTAGTGGCGACGGCACTTCACTCGCGAAATGGTCGTTCCCCCGAATGACAAAATTTGATTTATGCTGCTAGAATAGTTCCACGACACCGGACCAGGTGGACACTTTGGAGAGGAAAAGACGTTGAAGAAGATGGCAAAAAATGTTGGTGGGATAAGATGCAATCCAACGTGGCCAACTTCTGAAAAACCTGCGACACATGTCCGCGAAAAAAATCCTGTCGCACAAGGCCACCTAGACTTCTGCAACCGTTCCCTAGTCCAACGGAACCATGGGCGGACATCCCCATGGACTTCGTCATAAGGTTCCCATTCACACCTGAGGGATATGACGCAATCCTCGTAGTCATCGATACATTTTCCAAAATATCCCACTTCATCCCGACAACAACCACCGTCACCACGGAGGGAACAACACGGCTGTTTCTAAACAACATCATGCGGCTACATGGCATACCAAGAACCATCACGATTGACAGAGAATGTTGATTCACTAGCCGTATTTGGCGCAAACTGGTGACTCGCTAAGGCAACAGAATCCAACTTTCAACGGTATTTCATCCTCAAACCGATGGTCAAACCGAGCGGACAAATCAAACGCTCAAACAGCTTCTCTGAGCACTATGTGAACCTCAGAAGACATACTGGGCACAAAAACTCCCAGCCGCCAAAATCGCATATGATTGAGAAATTTCCACTGCAACGAGAAAAACCCGATTTAAAGTGGTGTATGGCAAACTTCCCGCCACACCAGCTAGACTACAAAGTCGCAGCAACATTCCTGCAGTCGACGTTCAGCGCCGAGACTTCACCACCATCTGGGAAGAAACACGGCATACACTGGCAAAGACAGGAGTAGCGATGAAGCGAGGAGCTGACGGACATCACAACGATGCCGTATTTGCCGCTGGCGACTGAGTCATGCTCAGCTCTGCCAACTTCAAATTCTGCAGATTCGACTGTTCAAAGCTCAAACCCTGATGGTTGGGCCCGTTTGATATTGAGCGCATGCAAATTCCTGTGGTTGCGCGACTCAAACCCCCTGACACTATGCAAGTTCATCCGGTGTTCCATGTCAGCATTAGAGAGACCCTAGAGAGAACTTCCCTGGCAAGAATCTCCCTCCTCTGCCTCCCATTCAAGTGGACGAAGACACAGATTACGTCATTGAGGACATCCTCGGCCATCTACGACGAGGCAAGATGACAGAATATCTTGTCAAGTTGCATGGCTATGACGCCGCGCATAATTGCTGGGAACCCTACTACAACCATCGAGATGTCGATCATCTCATTGACGGCTACTACCGTTGTCACCTGGTCACGTCTGTATGCGCACCGGGAGGTCACGGCTAAAAGGGAGGAAAGTGTTACGTACCAGTCGTATACGAGTCCCTTATCTTTCCGAGTGTGCATTTTTGTTATGACACAAGCAACCCATCGCGTCGCAAGAACCACGATATTCACTATGATGGTCAAGGAAAAATTGGCCAATTACCCTGCCCTTAGTGGATACTCCTGAACCTTCCGATGGCTTTGACCACTCTCGCGAACCTATGAACAGAAGTGTCACAACGTTTTGGTCGATTTCTCGATGCACCGAGATGAATCTGGACTTATACAGATGCATCTTACATCTTCACCCTCGATTCTCGAAGACCCCCGACTTCTCGGCGGACCTTCTCGAATCCGACCACTCATGACGTGACTCCGCACGCGTCTCTCGACAAGCAACCCAACGACCCCGACTGTACCTCATTCATACCTCGACACTTATATATACATGTTCGATCATTTCGACAATTGTCGTCGAAGTACACTTTTTACTAATTATAAATTTCTCAAGTGTCCCAAATTCTAAATCGTGTTATGTCTCACAAATTCTACCTTTTCACCATCTACGCTCTGTTTGGTATGAAAACTCGGTCCCTTCAAGACTAGTTTTCAATGATAGCAGGACTTCATGTATCTATGCCTTCAGAATTGGCATAAATTAGACATGAAAATACAAATCTGACATTTTAAATATACTTGCAATGTAGCGGGAGGGCTGGTTCGGCCCTCCCATCTCATGATAGTGAGGGAGTGGCTGCAAGCCACCCCTCGCTATTGTGAGTGTTGGCCGGTGGCCAGCCACCCGCTGGCTACCGGCCGGCCGGCTGGGTGGTCGGCGACCGGTCAAGTGACTGGCCGACCACTCGCCGGTGAGCCTTTAGCCGCCGATCGAGCTGGTGGCTTGATCGGCAGCCAGGAGGCCGCGAGGCCTCGAGGGCCGAGGCCTGTGGTCTTTTGCTCTTACCCTCGCTCGCCCTCCTTGCTCTCAAGAGCAAGCGAGCACCAGGGATAGAGTGAGAGCGAGGAGCGGGGAACACACGTGAGGAGTCGGCGTGAAATCATGGATTGTGCCTCGCACGTAACAATTTCGCGCCGATGCGTCAAAAACAAAATTCGAGTTCATTTAGGACAAACTACGAGTTTTGAAACCGGAATAACTCGTGAAAACTCACGAGTTCGAGGTAATACCCCCTGGTTTCAGACCCAGAATTAGAGGGTGAGGCAAAAACGGAAATGTGCTTCCGAAGACTTGAATTATTCAAGTCTTCCTGCACAGGGTCGTTGATGAAAATTGCCCCCAGAGTGACGTGGAGGTAAAATCTCCTTGAGCGAGCTTTGGATACCATTCGGCGAACTCGAAAGACAACTTAAGTGCAGGACCTGGAGGTTCCGATCCATTACAGTGGTTCTCTGAGCCAGATAACCCTCGCGACCAAGGGTTAGATGGAAACAACGGCTACGTCCTATATAAAACACCGTTGGCAGCTACAAGCAGTTGTAGAAACGCCAGAAGGGATTACGGCATCTACACTTTACGGATTAAAGTGCCATAAAATGTGTTGGAGAGTTAGAAAAGAGCTCTACTTGGTGGAGTCTCTTCTCTCCAGTCCCTACTCACCTCCAGGAGGCTATGCGGATTTTTGTGGGACAGGGTGGGGAGTTCCCACCCCCAAAAACCATCAAATCTTCCCCATTTTCAAGGCTCCTTCAAAACCCCTTCAACCAAAAATTGGGGAAGCACCTTTTTTCCAAGACCAAAGGCTCTCACGACCTGAGACGCCAAGGAAAGAAGAAGGAAAAGGAGGCCCAAGGATTTTTTTGTTGGAGGCATCTCTATCACCGTGGGGCACAAGAGACCCGCCGCTAAAGAACGCAAGAGGTGTCAAAGAAGTGAAGAGGATGCCAAGGAAGACAAGAAGACAAGAAGAAGACAAGTGGAAAGAAGTTGAAGGAGTTGTTAGGAATTTGTAGAAATTCTCTCCTACTCTTTGTACTTGTTTTGTGAGCGGTACTCACATGTATTGTTATTTCCTTGTGTAGTGATTTTCTTTTTTCCTAGGTACTAGTCCTTGCCAATCGCCGTGAGTCATGGGTTAGGAAGACTAGTTCCAAAATGCACGCCCTTGTGCCAATGTGGCGGCCTAGGGAAATTGGAATTAAATTTACAATTGCCTCACCGATCGTGAGAGCGAGAGTTTAGGAGACGATTCCTCCTCAAAGTTGAGGGGTGATTGTCATAACGATCTTCACCTACTAGTTACACGGGCGACGAGATGACAAGTGCCAGACCATCCAAGACCAACAAGGAGGTGACGGCTTCACTACACGCCCTCGGCGGACTCCAACTTTTGGGAGCCGCCGCCGCGAGCACAGTTGTCAAACCAAAGGTAACCATACCGCCGAAGGCAACCTGCGCCAACCTTGGCGACACCAAGAAGCGTGCAAAGGTCGGAAAAGTGTTGGACGAGTATGTTGACACACACGTGGGCCACCCCCACGCAACGGACGACGTGCTGGGGAAGGATCACCCGGACGAGGACCCCAACGAAGAGCACGATGCCGACGATGGTGAAGACGAAAAGGATCGTGATCATTGCCATTGTCATACAGCAAACTGGAGTCGATCGCTTGAGAAGGGCAAGGCGCTCGCCGCATCTCCCAAAGCTGACGACAGTAGCGAGGTTGCCGAGAGCAACAAAGGCGTCGAAAGCTGCCACGTAGGAATTTATCGCGAGAACGAGCCGGACGACATCGCCGCAAAGGCAATTCGCAATGACTGTTGAAGGCTAGCCGAGTTGGTCGCCGAGGCGGCCGGCCAACTCAAGATGACCACTGATGGTGGAGGTGCAACACCACCCAGAGGAGTGGGGACAGACCCCCCTTCCTACGATGTGGCTGCAGTGGGGCAATCAAGCACCCACTCGAGTGTCGTCGCTGACGACAGCCCCCTTCGGAAGGTGGGACTCATGGGAGGCGTGTACGTGAACCGTACCCTCCTATAGTGGGTAAAGGTACACAGAAAACGCGAGGCTCTGGAGGCTATTACCGATGCTCTGACGACATCAGAGCTCAAATTTGCATTTGCCAACCTGTTCGTCCACGTCAGGCAAAACATCACGGACCTTGACCATGATCTCCAGCTGTATCGCCTGGTCACCCATGAGGCAAGCAGCCGATGTAACGACCTCGACAGGGCATTGTAGAGCGTGACCCAGGTGTGGATGCAACAGCAAGCGCAGCACGCATAGCTGCTGATGCCACTACAGGTGACAGCGACGACTTGCTTATCTCGACGACTTCGGGGCCTATCATGAACACGTCCTTCCTCCATAGTGTGGAGATCTTTTGGAAGGGCGTGAAGCAAACCAACTTGCTGAATCGCATGGAGCATGTTCTACGTGTCCACAAGGCTCCACTCAGCTAGTGGGACGACCTTTCCATGACATGGCTTGGAGACAAGCTCTTCAAGTATGTGGTCAAGAAGTGGACTACGCAGCAGTCGCACCACGAGTGACAACCATGCCGTGGGAGGCTTTCTACATTTTTTGCGTAAAAAGTGCATCCACCGTGACGAGGCGCAATGCGCCTTCCACAAAATCAAGGACTTCAGGCAGCTGGGTAGCTCGCTTGAAGCCTATTCGAGCGAGTTCACCACACTCGTGGGACTTAGACCTTCAAGTACCACGAGTGCATGGTCTTGGAGTACTTGTGTGACGGTCTTGCCAGAGAGAAGCTGAAGTACAAGACCACCACCACGGGAACCGGCAAGGCTTGGACAAGCTAGAGGGCATTACAGGACTACATGAGTGAGGTGTATTTGGCGTACCTGAAGCACTACTCGGACCCACGGGCAAACGCGCGTGCACAACAAGGCCGCGACATGCGCATGGACGCTACGGGGGCTGGAGGGGCAGCCGGGCAAAAGGGCGGGGCCAAGGGCAAGCAAACTGCAAACCCTTCAGTCAAGAAGACTGGCGAGTACAAGACCCCAAACCACAAACACAGCTGGAACTATATGCAGCCTGGTCACTTTAGGGCGCAGTGCCCCGAGGCTGGTGGGAGTGGACAAGAGCCTGCAGCGTTAGCCGCAGCAGCAGTACCTCGTGGGGAGGGTGCAGCAGGAGGCCACGGACAGGGTCGAGGTTGCGAAAATGGGCCTGGCCGTGGTAACAAACAAGGCCATGGAGCGGGTTTTCCCTACCCCTGAGTGACATTAGTGGGGACCACTCAGGGGTTAAACTTGATCACGAGTGTGGGTTCAGGTTTTTAGATGAGGAAGTTACACTATTTTAGTTTTTTACGAGTTCAAATCTTTCTTTTTTTTTCTCCCCTCTCATTGAACCTCATTTTGCATTTGCTCATCGACATTCCACACTAAATCTTGCATCACCGGATGAGATGCATGGCCGAACCTACTTAGTGGTGGCGACATCGACTACTGTGCAAGAATTGTGTAACACAGTGATTGAATTGAATACCCTCAAAGCGACGAGTTCAATAAGTTTGTTGTACCTTTAGTCGACAGTTTTGACCCAGTGATATTTAAAGACTGGAAGGTGCTAGCCGAATTCACACATGCCCACAAGATATGGACTTGACTAGGTGAATCATGGGAGCTACGGCGTTCACTGTCTAGATTTGTGTTAATCACAAACTTAGCTTGCCATCATCAAGCCTGTTCACTAGAATGGAAGCAACATGTCGATGCAGTTCAAAGGGCACCTAGCTGGTGCTCCCGTGGACGTACTTGCTGAAACTAGAGGAGATGACTCCTTTTTAGCCTTTGATTTACCCAACATGTTGACCTGAAGTACGAGCCATCGAATGGCGTAGTTTTCGTCGGTGAAAACCATATAGTATCCGTGATCGTTACTTGTAAAGCGCGAATTTGTATTCAAGGGTACACACAAAGTGTCACGTTGAAGGTGCTCAACCTTCTTGATCCGTTTTACATGGTGCTAGGCGATCCCTGTCTCCGTGAAAACAAGGCTGTAATGTCCTTTGAATCAAAGCATTTGATCCTTTGAATCAAAGCATTTGATCCTCCGAAAAGGACATCATCGCTTTACATTGATTCTGAGTACGGAACTGTCGCCAACCCGACTCAAAGTCCATGCCAACTTGTCTACGATGCAGGTCACGAGACGTATTGGATAAGATTGTCCATACTTCTTGGTCTAGCTGAAAAAATTGGAGGATGACATGAAGGAAGACACGCCACAAGAGATCAAATCTCTATTGGCGGAGTTCTCGGATGTATTTCAAGACCCACCGGTTGGGCTTTCGCCAGAGCGACACATGGACCACATGATTCCGTTGCAACCGGAGGCGACTTCTACATTCAGACCCATGTACCGCCTTAGTCCAATAGAAAGACGAGAGGCTAAACGCCAAATCAAAGAGTACCTTGCAAAAGGATGGATCGAGCCAAGTAGCTTGCCGTACGCTGCACCGATGTTTTTTTGTGAACAACGACGGTGGTTAACACATGTGCGTGGACTACCGGGTGTTGAACAAGCTGACGGTGAAGAATTGATTCCCCTTACCACGGATTGAGGACCAACTCCAAGGGGAAAAAGTATTTGTGTCCTTGAATTTGTCTTAAGGGAATCATCAAATCCGCATCACGGAAGAGGATGTGCCCAAAACCATGTTTCAAATGCACATGGGACATTATCAGTTCCGAGTGTTATGCTTCGGGCTTATAAATACCCTGCCAACCTTCCAAGGAGATCTGAACCAAACGTTCGCCAAGAAACTTGGTCAGTTTGTCCTGATCTACCTTGAAGAAATCCTGGTCTTCTCCAAATCTATGGAAGAGAACATAGAACATCTGCTCGAAGTCCTCGCGATCCTTTGGGAATAGAAGTTCTACGCGAAAGTTTGCACGTGTAAGTTTGCACAAGCAAGTGTAAGTTTGTACAAGATGAGCTCGACTACCTTCGACACGCCGTCGGCAAGGACGGTATTTGTGCCGACCCACAAAAGGTCCAAGCAGTGGTGGACTAGCGACACTTAGAAAATATTGGGCACATTCGGTCATTCCTCGGCCTTTCAAACTAATTTTGACGGTTTATGCAAGGGTATTCGACCCTGGTAGCACCACTAACTAGGCTCACGTGAAAAGACGTGCACTAGAAATGGACATCTGATTGCAATAACACTTTTCTCAAAGTCAAAGAGCTTCTATCCATAGCGTCCGTCCTAGCTCTTCCGGATCCATTGCAACCATTGGAGGTTCGATGTGATTTGTCGGTAGTAGGACTCGGAGTAGTCCTCATGAAAAATGGTCACCCAATTGCGTATGAGAGTCGGAAGCTGATCCCCGTAGAAACGCGGTACACGACTGGGGATCAAAAGCTCCTTGTGGTAGTACACGCTTTCAAGATGTAGCTTTGCTACCTCGAGGGGGCTGAAGGGGGTGTGACGGTCGTAACCGATCATAACCCATTGGTTTTCTTCCAAATGCAACCGAAATTGTCAAGACGATAGGCGCGTCGGAGCGAAAACCTGAGTTGATTCTCGTTCACATGGGAATATCGGCCAGGACGCATCAACGTGGCCGATCCATTAAGCTGATAGCCTATGGAAATAAAAGCAACCACTAAGGTCGGTGGGTGTTTTATGGCCATAGCAACAGCAACAATACAAACATTAGATCCCCCTGCACCTCTGTGGCAACCACCATGAGAGATTATCCATTACAATAATTTTATAATGAGGATTTGAATGTGATACTATGTGGATTCTTTGTTTCAAGACTCTCAAAATTTGAACAACTACGGATTGGTGGAGGCCACAGGAATCTTCTGGCATGGAGAACAAGTTGTTGTGCCAAACTCAGGAGACCTTCGGGCAAAGATTATCTCCCAGTTCCATGACTCGCTGGTCGTAGGTTATGTGGGACCTCGAAAGACTGGACATACACTCTCCAACTACTATTGGTGGCCTGGATGGAGTGTCAATGTCCGTAAGTATTGCATGACATGTGACCCATGTCTTCGTAGTAAGGCTAGTAGCAAGAAGTCTACTGGACTCATCCAACAGCTTTCCATTCCTGGGACTCCATGGGAGTGCGTCAGCATGGACTTCATTACTGGTCTTCCAGACATGGCCCGTGGCCACAATGCAATACTGGTGGTTGTGGATCTTCTGACGAAAATGACACACTTCATTCCTACAACCACTGATGTGAACACATAAGAAACCGTTCGTCTCTTCTCTGAGGGTGTTATAAAGTACCACGGCTTGCCATTGCACATTATCTCCGATCGAGATCACAAATTCTATAGTATGGCAAATGATTCACGAGTACTTTGGTAGCAAGTTGCAAAGGTCGACAGCGTTTTACCCTCCAATTGACGGACAAATAGAGCGCATGAACCGCACTCTGGAGCACATATCCGCATGTACGTGGACCCTGCCGTGAATGACTTGGACGAATTCTTAGCACCGACAGAGTTTGCGGTGAATAACTCGGTGAACGAGTCTACACAGTTTACATTGTTTGTGTTGAACAGTGGTCGGCATCCACTAGTGTCCTCTTCATTGGTGAAGAGTGAGAGTACAGGAGGACAGGTTCCTTCTGCTCAAGCCTTTGCCGAGCGCATAGACTCCTAATTACAGGAGACAAAGGGTCATGTTTAAGTTGCCTGGCAACGATAAAAGGCATATGCCAAAAAAAGTCACCGTGAGGCCTCGTTTGACATCAGTGAAAAAGTGTTTCTTAGCACTAAGAATCTTCGATTGAAGTCGCCAAGGGCGCAAAACCTTCTACCGAAGTGGATTGTGTTGTTTCCCATCGTTGCACGTTCTGGACCAGTGGCATACCAATTGATGTTTCCGCCAGGTATGAAGATATAGACGTGTTTCATGTGAGCCTATTGGCTCCATACATGGCACAGGGAACAGTTCAGCCATCACCGACAGTCCTTGTTGCCGACTGTCAATACGAGGTTCTTTTTCTACTCCTACAACGAGAGTGTACACTCCGGTTGCGGGTTGTAAGGGAATACCTCGTTCATTGGGCCGGGTGTGACCCTGAACATAACTAATGGGAGCCAGAATCTTGGTTACCCACCGGGGTGGTCAACGAGTATTTTAGCGAGTTGGCAGCTCGCACGGATCAATGTGTGTCAGGGGACAACACCTAAACATGGAAAAATTAAACAAAATTCTTGCAGGGCGGCATTCATGGACTGCAACCATAGGAGGTTGGGGACACCCAACATGGTTGTCGCTGTAGATAGGCTTGATTTCTAAGCAAGCAAGCAAGTAGCAAGCGATGGGAGAAACCATAGATCGGGGGCAAGGTCATGTGGAGAAGTATATAAGAGTGACAAAAAGTAAACGAGTAACAAGAGAGCAAAGTGGTAACTGCCGGTTGACCGGGCCACCCACGCGAACAACTCGACGTGGGGCCCGGACGCCACCCAGGGATCGAACCTGGCCCTGGAGCAAATGAGCTCCAGGCGGTTTCTCACACGCCAATGTGAACCGGACGTGTGGTCTTGAGGGATCAGCAACCCGGTACACTACACTAAAAGCATGCAAGTGTATAGGAGCCCAGTTACATCACAAGCACGTACTTCTACAAATGTATCCCCCATTTTGACATGTAGGATTATCACTAGGCTGAGGCTCGTCGTAAGGGTGACGCTGATGCTCGGGCCACCACTTGGTGACTTCATAGTGTCACCACCACTGTGTGCTCCATGTTGCGTCCCAATTTGCACCAGAGAGCCTCAGTCAAGATTAATCACCTGTAGTGGTGTGGTGGTGTGTGTGTGCATGGAGACAAGGGGCACTTGCGTGTGTCACAACCATAACCAACACTCCCCCATGACCCACATATGAACATCCCACACAAACATGAAATAAAGAACGCACCACAGGATAGTGAGGAAAAAAGGACTCACGTCAGCCTGGGACATCACGATAGCGCAGCAAGCCAACAGCATGCACATCCGTTTTGAACATGCCATTACTGAGAGCTTTAATGAGGAAGTCTGTACGCTGTTGACGAGTATCAACCTAGACAACCTGAACTTCTCCAGCAGCAATGCGCTTGCGTACAAAATGATGCTCAATGTTGATGTGCTTTGTGCGAGAATGATGCATGCCATCGTGCTCGGCAATTGCCTTTGCACTTTGGTTGTTGTAGTGCAGAGTGATGCAACGAATGGGGACACACAACTGTTGTAACAGGCGGGACAACCACACACTCTCACACGTACCTGCACGAAGTGCCACATACTCAACCTCACTAGAGCTTCAAGCAGTACAACTCTGTTTTCCACTATTCCAAGAGACAGCAATCCCACCGACAAGAAAGATGTAGCCAGTGCGGCTACGAGCATCCGTGTCATGCGCCCAGTAACTGTCTGTGTATCCGTCCACGACCACAGAATGCTGGGTACGGTAGCAGTGCCCCACGCATACATGGGATAACACGTAGTGTACCACGTGAAGTGTAGCCTCGAGATGCTTCTGGCGGGGCTGCTAGGAGATCTGGGCCAGGAAGTAGACTGAGAAGTCCACGTCCGCCCGAGTGGTAGTAGTGAGGTACATGAGGGAGCCGACCACACTGAGGTAGTCTGTAACATCAACAATCTCCCCCAAACGCGCTGAATCGAGTGACTTCAGCAGGCACTGGTCTACTGGAGTCATTGGTGTGGATGCGGTAGGGATGTTAGCAAGCAGGGAGGTAAAGCGCTCCCCTAGTGTGTGGATTTATGCGGCCTAGTGTACGTGCAGAGTGTAATGCTAACGGTCACGCTCAAGCTCCATTCCCAGAACCACCCGTGCTGGACCTAGGTCCTTCATCTTGTATGCAGACCGCAACAAGTCCATCACTGACTGAACAACTGCGGGACTGGGTGAGGCAATGAGCAGGTCATCGACATAGACAAGTATGGCCATGAACGACTCTGAGGGGGCGCTCGAGAAGAGTGCCGGATCAACGGTGCTGCGATGGTAACCTCCCCGCTCGAGGGTCGAGGAGATTTCCATGTTTCAACATCGTGGCGATTGCTTGAGCCCATAGAGGGCCTTGCGCAGTCGCCAAACCTTGTTTGTGCCGTCGGTGAAGCCCGGTGGTTAGATCATGTAAATCTCTTCATCAAGCTTCCCATGCAAGAAAGCGTTGTTGACATCCATCTGTTCCAGTTCCCAGTCGTGCTGTGCGACAAGACTCAATAGTGCTCGGGTAGTGGTGTACCTCCCGACCGGTGCAAAGTTCTCATCAAAGTCAATCCCAAGAATCTGAGAGATCTCCTTGGTCGTGAGACGAGCCTTGTACCGGTCGACTGTCCCATCGGGCTTCAGCTTACGCCAAAGGACCCATCGGGCAGGGACTGCATTGCGGTCTGCAGGATGGTCTACGAGCTCGAAGACCCCATGCTCCTGGAGGTCCGTGAGCTCCTACTACATGCCCTTCTCCTAGAGGTTAGCGTCAGTTGCCTGACGAGCCTGCCGGACAGTGGTAGGCTCAGGAGGGAGAGTGGGTAGGCCAGAGGTTGTGAAACATGTGGCTACATAACCGACGACGGAGGACTCAAGATCACTGTGGAACTCATGGGCTACAAGAGCATAGCCAACTGCTGAGTTAGGGTGCACAACGCTCACAGACAAGCCCAGTGCATCAAGGCTGGTAGGGCGTACTGAGGTACCAGTTGTCGAGGACGAGGCACTGGAGCGTGTGACCCGCTGAGTGGGCTGAGAGAATTTGGAAGAGCCAATAAGAACAGGCTCAGCAGGTGTCCTAGAAGAGCGGGAGTGCTCACGGGAGAGCTGTGAGGACTGAGAGGAAGGAAGAGCATGCAGTCTCCCCCCACGATTGTCGGGCTCAGGGCCGGAGATTGGGGCCTGAGGTACGTCACCTTCAACCATCGGGGAGAGCTCAGTGTCTGGTGACGAGTTGGGAGTGGAATGGCTGGGGAACTGCGTGGGAGTGGGTGCCGAGCGTGAGCGTGAGGACTCGGGATTACTAGCAGGAGACGAGGACTCGGGACGGTGAGCGGAAGGCAAGGACGGCACACAATCCGATGAGGGGTGTGATGCAGCCGACTCAGAAGAGGTATGGGTGGACGAGGAGGAGGAGTCCTCATCCTCACTGTTTGTGACATCAGGGGGTGCTATGTGAAGAGGAGAGGATGAAGCTCGGAGATCGGAGGTAGGGACAGACACATCCCCCCCAAGCCGACGGAGCGAGGAGAGAGATGAATGAGGAGGGACATGAGACAGGTCACGAGGAAACACATCCTCGAGGAAGAGTGCGTCACGTGACTCAATGACGCGAGAACGGTCAAGGTCCCAGAAGCGCCATGCTTTGGACATGGCGAAAACACCAAGAAAGGTGCAAAGACGAGCGCGAGGGCTGAGCTTGCCGCTGCGAAAGTCCTCAGGCAACCAGACAGCAGACACACAACCCCAGACACAAGCCAGACAGAGGTCAGCACGGCGGCCGTACCAACGTTCGAAGGGCGTGACATGACAGGAGAGGGGACCGTGGGGAACACGGTTCCACACCCAGGTCATGTAGGTCATCGTCTCGAAGGAGAAGATGGGGGAGAGAGAGGACTCACTGAGGAGAGTGTGGACACCGTTGGCAAGTGTGTGGTTCCAGCGTTCAGGGACGCCATTTTGTTGGGGTGTGTAGGGAGCCAAAGGTTCCATACACACTTTGCGAGACATCAAGAAGCGAGCAATGGGACCCATGAATTCTCCACCACGATCGCAGCGAAAGAATTTCAGATGGCGACCACAGGCTAGCTCGGCCTATGGCAGCCACGATTCCAAAGTGGGGCAAATGTCATTTTTTTGCCGAAGGGCAAAGACCCAACGCATGCGAGAAAAATCGTATGTGAGACAGAGGACATAGCATCCAACCCCCCCTCCAAGCGTCATGGGCAAGGGGTCCCATGACGTCGGGATGTAGGAGATCAAGCGGATGAGACGCGGGAGTCTCTCAAAAGGGAGCGATGCATCTCACCTCGGGCACAGTCAAGACGGTAAGTGGGACAAGAGGCAGAGAACGTGTCGGCGTCAAGACCATGAGCGGGCGTGTCCCAAAGCAAACTGTCAACGGCAGCAGTGTGAATGTGAGAAAGACGGCGATGGAGCAACTGTGCAAGTGCCGGAGTGAGAGAGCGGGCCACGTGAACGAGGACGATCGTGAAGGGATGCAGTGCAAACAATGGTACACGAAACAAGCGATCACAACTAGTGCCATGTAGTAGAACATGACCAGTAGTGCGATGCAAGACTGAGGCAATGCCACGGCTGAAGGAGAAGTCCATGACCCGGTCATCAAGTGTCGTAACAGACAGTAGAGTGAGCTCAAGAGCGGGGACGTACAAAACGTCAGACAGAAAGAGTTTCCCCCAGGGGCAACAAAGCGGACAACCCCGACACCCTGGACAGGTAGAAGCTGGCCAGAGCCGGTGGAAACAAAGTGAATACAGCCAACAAGATCCAGCAAAACAAACGAGGAGTGACAAAAGGTCATGTGGTGAGTGGCTACTGAATCAAGGATCCCGAAGCCACCCGTCACGTGGACAGTAGCAAGGTCACGACTCACGGCAGCAATGGCAGAGCGAGGAGAAAGGTGCTAATCACAGGCGGCAAGACAACGAGGAATACTGTAAGATTGCCACTGCTCAATCCACGGGACATCAACTGGGGAACAACCCTGAACATGACCGGAGGACGACCCACAAAAAGGGAAATCAGCGGCACACGCAAGTCCCCCCTGAACTGAACGTCCAGTCTCACCTCCCTGATCACGGAGGTGGCGCTGGTGGACGGCATGAGAGAGGGCAGAGTCCAGCTGGTGGTCGTCCTCAGACGGCCCGGTGATGAGTACGCCAGAGGAGGGACGTTGGGAGCTGTGGGTGGAGGATGCCCATTGTGGAGGAGAGTAGAAACCGGACGGGGGTCCGAAGTAGACAGGGTTGCCAAACCCGGGGGGGCAATTCCAGGGTGCGGACGGCAGCAGTGAAGAGTGGGTAGTGGTGTAGGCAACAGCTATAGGAGCGGAGGAGGAAGAATGCAATGGGCCACTACCTGAACCTGTGGAGTTGGAGGAATGCACAGAGCCACCACCAGACCTGTGGAGCGTGCCTAGTGTGCACGCATGGCTGAGGCAAGGCGGGCATCATTAGGTGGCTCTGGGCATTTGGGCACTGCATGACTAGTGGCACCGCAGTTCCAGCACGTGACAGTGTTGCAGGAGGAAGATGGAGGTGCGGTGCCATCAGAACTACGACCCTTGCCACCCCTTCCTTGCACACCATGGCGAGAGCCACCCCCTCTACCTTTACCTTTACCACCCTCCCCACTGCAACCACCCCCTTGGGAAGCAAGAGATGTAGCAATTGTGGTGGAAGTGGTGGTGGATGACGATGTAGGAGCTGAATAGGTGGAGGAAGAAGGGAGTGTAGTGGTAGTTGCTGCAACTACTGTGCGATGAATGCGTTTGTTCTGCAGTGAGCTCCACCAGTCGGTCGGACGTTGGGAGGTGAACTCCCACAATGCACAAATGCCGAGAGGTGCGTTAGCTGGGACAAGGATGGCAGCCAGGCGTTCAAGCTCAGTAGCCTTCACCTCACGGAAGATGTCACTAAGTTTCGGGATGAAGCCATTGACAATGGAGAGAACAGCGGGGAGCTGGCCAAAGGCAGCCTTGATGAGGTCGCGCAGGAGTCGAAGACTACGTGCCCAATAAGCGTCTGCATTCTTGTCCGCACGCATAGAGAGCATGTTGAGCTGGACAGTGAGGACACTCTGAGCTGCATGCCCAGTCACTGTCATGCGCCGCTTGATCAGTGCGTAAGCATCAACCGGGTTAGCAAGGGTGCGGTGTGCGGTGTCACCATTGTAGGACCCGATTTCATCTGTGAGATCATCGGGTCCGGCGCGAATGAGGGCACGTACAGCCCGTGCAGACTCAGACTCGACTGGCAGAAAAGTTGGAGCAGCAGAGGGGTTGGGTTCATTTTTGAACCCAACCCCTCTACTGTATTATTCCCAGAGTTGCTCCCCCTGTGCCCACGCACTGAAATGAACCTCCCAATAGTGGAATGTGAGGTTGGAGGTGAAGTGAGGTGGATTAGAGTCAAAGTCAGGCTTGCGCTGCACTGATGGGACAAGCACTTTTGCTACAACTGCGCCGGTGGTGGCAACGACTGCTAGAGGGTCAGAGGAAGATGAGCCAGCGGTAGCACATGCAGAAGCGGATGAGGAGAATGTTGCAGCAATGCCGGCGGACTGTGTGCTACGCAGGGTGGTTGGATACGGTTAATGACCAAGTCAACAATGTGATCTGCGAAGGTTTCTTGGTCTGCCTACTCAGCCCGTAGCTTCTCCTCAGCGACGCGATGAACAGTGAGTGCTGCCTGTAGTGCATTGCGCTCGCGCTGCAGTTCATCTTGCAAGGTTGTGTATTGGTCATCGTCAACTGGCATGTTGCCAGTTACGTGACTCTCCTGAGAAAATTTTGACAGAGCTTCCCTTGTCCCTGTGGACGTGGGAAATGTGTGGTGAGTGTGGCGGAAGTTCACTGCAAGGCAACAACCTGGATGCACGAACACGCCAATACAGAACGACAGGAAGAAAGAGAGACCAAGAGAGGCCAAGCTCACCAGACACAGCTGTGGAGTGAGAATAACGGTGGAAGAGTCGCTGTAGCTGAGGAGGCTACAACTACAACAGCATCTGATGCGGAGACGATGAGACAAGCTAATCTTTTCAGCGTTGTAGCTAAGAGACAGGAGATGGCTGTAGTGGTCGAGATCAACAGTTGAATGTGACGAGTGGCGAAAGACAAAGAGGAGGGGAGAGATGATGCCTGGAATGTGGAGGTGTGGATAGACTCAAGGACACTGGAGAGCGCTGTGGTCGCTGCAGCTGCTGCTGATGCGACTACGTCTACTGCGGCGGCAATCTGAGTTCCTACGTTGATGGCAGCAGCCGCCAAATGTCCCTGCAGTCACAGTATAGGTCTCAATGGCTCTGCCAACGGTAGTGTTGGCTGGTGCACGTGTAGCACGTGCAATGGCTGCAAAGGTAGATGCAACAGCAGCACTGAATACGAGCGTAGCGTGTAGGGTAGTCTGAATATTTGGGGTTGGAGAAGACGCTGACTCTGCACCTGACGCTGCTAGAGATGAGGCACGGCGTGAAGCAGGTGCCCCTGATGCTCTTGCCGTAGAGAATGGCGCTGTGCCACGAGGAGCAGCTTGACAGCGTCGCTGACGGGTCCTATGGACCATGGGTGGGCTTATCGGTGAGTGAAGAGATCGATGATCCTGCTGTGGCACCGTGGCTGGCTCATTCTGCACCATCGGAGAGTCGTCGGCGGCTAACTGGCATTGAGCTGCTAGTCCTTTGCGTCTGCCCACTCAGAGTAATTGGCAGGGTCGTAGTCCTCACCGGGGTGGTAGCTCGGGTTGCTACGGCAAACCCTCGACCACACCGTCCTCTCCACCCACTCCTTGTAATATACAAGCTCCTCGTCGATGCGGGCTCGCTCCTATGTGACAGTGGAAGATGTGGGGATAGGCTCGGTTGCAGGTGGAGATGCCAGTGCGCCGAGTGCTTGGCTGCCTGGGAGGCAGCCAGAGGTGCTGAGGGGTGCACGGGGAAAAGGTTCAGCTACTCCGGTTGATCCTACTGGTGTAGATGTGTCGACTGCTGCAAGGGCAGTGCGCGGAGTGAGAAACCACATGTGGAGCAGGAGAATGGGGGCCAAGAGGTGTCGGTGCACGGGGCAGCTGTGTGCACGAGGCCGAGGCACCACGAGGTGTTGAGGGGTGCACAGGGAAAGGCTCAGTTGCTCCGGTTGATCCTGATGGTGCAGATGTGTTGGCTGCTACAAGGGCAGTGCGCGGAGCAAGGCACCAAGTGTGGAGCAAGAGGGATAGAGGCCGAGAGGTGCCGGTGCACGCGGCAGCTGTGTGCACGAGACCGAGGCACCACGCAGATTGCGGGTGCAGCGGTTGGTGCAGTGAAGAAGGCACTCACGTGACTACTGAGAGACAGTCACGTGCATCTGTCGTGCGTGCGGAAGTTGAAGCACGGCGGAGGGGGGACGGGAACAACACCGCAGTGGTAGTGACACCAGAAACAATCGTACCTCGTAGAGTGCGGGTGCGGCATGTGTCACCGTGAAGAATGTGTACGCGCAGCTCTTGGGAGAATGGAGCGAAGGTCGGCGCCGCCGCGTGACATAACCGACGTGCATGCCGTGGCCAAAGATCGACAAGGTTCCTGGGGAGAACCGCAGAGATGTGCGTGACCCTTGCATGGGAGTGAGGCACTTCGTGAGCCACGGGTGCGATGTCGGTGGCTGTAGTGGCGGCGACTTCTGCAGTTGCTTCTATCTGCCACCGTTGCAAGTGTGTGGCTTGCGCGGGATCACCCGCCACGTAGAAGTGGCCTGACGTGGTTTCACGAGGTCTCAAGATTGTCGCGAGGAGGAAGAAGCCCTCCTGCTCTGATACCAAGAGATAGGCTTGATTGCTAAGCAAGCAAGCAAGTAGCAAGCGACGGGAGAAACCATAGATCGGGGCAAGCTCACGTGGAGAAGTATGTAAGAGTGACGAAAAGTGAATGAGTAACAAGAGAGCGAAGTGGTAAGTGCCGGTTGACCGGGCCACCCACGCGAACAACTCGACGTGGGGCTCGGACGCCACCTAGGGATCGAACCTGGCCCTGGAGCGAACGAGCTTTAGGCGGTTTCTCACACGCCGGTGTAAACCAGACGTGTGGTCTCGAGGGATCAGTAACCCAGTACACTACACTAAAAGCATGCAAGTGTGTAGGAACCCAGTTACATCATAAGTACGTACTTCTACAAATGTATCCCCCATTTTGACATGCAGGATTATCACTAGGCTGAGGCTCGTCGTGAGGGTGACGCTGATGCTCGGGCCACCACTTGGTGACTTGATAGTGTCACCACCGCTGTGTGCTCCATGCTGCGTCACAGTTTACACCAAAGAGCCTCAATCGAGATTAATGACCTGTAGTGGTGTGGTGGTGTGTGTGTGTGTGTGTGTGTGTGTGTGTGTGTGCACGGAGACAAGAGGGCACTTGCGTGTGTGACAACCATAACCAACAGTCGTGCGGACTCTCCAGCCTAAAGGGAGGAGGTCGCTAGCTGTGCTGACCGATTAGCTACAACATAGGTCCAAGTGCCAGACACGTGTTCATGTTCAACTGGTGATTGATTTGTTTTTTTCACAATGTTGATGTTTTTTTCACTATTTGTTGTAGTGATTCATCAACATAACATGAATCCTGCTTGTTGTTCATGAAGCGAGACGGTTCATAATAAGTGGGGAGGAATGTAGCGTGAGGGCAGGTTCGACCTTCCCACCTTACGATAGCGAGGGGTGGGCAACAAACCACCCCTTGATATTGCGAGGGTTGGCCGGTGGCCAGCCACCGTTGGCTACCGGCCGTTCGGCTGGGTGGCCGGCGACCGGTCAAGTGACCCGCGGGCCACCCGCCGGCAAGCCTTCAGTCGTCGATCGAGCTGGTGGCTCGATCGGCGGTCAGGAGGCCGCGAGGCCTCGTGCCTTCGCCCTCGCTCGCCCTCCTCGCTGGCAAGAGCAAGCGAGCACGAGGGATAGAGCGAGAGCGAGGAGCGAGGCACGCACGAGAGGAGCCGGTGCGAAATCGCCGATCGTGCCATGCACACGACGATTTCGCGCCGATGCGTAAAAAACGGAACTCGAATTCGTTTAGGACGAACTATGAGTTCCGAAACCGGAAAAACTTGTGCGAACTCACGAGTTCGAGGTTATACCCCCTCGTTTTGGACCCAAAACGAGGGGGTGAGGTAAAAACGGAAATGGGCCCACGGAGACTTGAATTATTCAAGTCTCCCTTCACAGGTTCGCCGATGACCATTGCTCCCAGAGTGATGCGGAGGGGAAAACCCCTTGAGCGAGCTCTGGATGCCGTTCTGTGAACTCCGACGACGACCTAAGTGCAAGAGCTAGAGGTTCCGACCCGTCACAGGCAATCATAACAGGCACCTAAAATCATCGTGATTTGGACCCGTCACCTCGCGTCTATGCGAGTCGCAAACCAAACAGTTCGCTTATATTTGCCCTTCCTGGAAACTGGGGTACTGTTCAGAAGCTAACTCGAAATTGGGGACAGCCTTTGGGTGGCGCTCAGTTGGAGATTCCTGGTCCACCGCGCGTACCCACCTCGGCAGGCGCTGCTCCCAGCTACTTCCGAGATTACCGCACCTTGCTGCACTTGAAGCCCAAACAAGCACCAAGCTGCACAACCCCTTTTTGTCCCTCCTCCTTTGTTCAGTTTGCATCGACGAATCGATTTTTCTCCGACAAACCCATTTTAGATTCCGTGCTTGAACTCCTTTCCGCGCTTTCAAAACCTTCTGGTGCGCCGGCCAGTCGCTCCCGCTTGCTCGTCCGCGACGCCGCAAAGCTCTGCTGCCGTTTCAACTCCAGCAACCGCCGTCCACGCTGGAAGGAACTCCCGCACCTGTCGGACCGTCCGGCTATCGGCCATTGCTGACGGCCTCCAGCTGGGAGGCGTCGCCGTGCCGCCTCGTCGTTCCACTCCCACGCTGCTGGGACGCCATTCTTTGGGGTGTGCGCGAGCGCGTTCAAGGCTGGAGAAGATCCCTTGCTGCCCTGGTCGACGAGAGGGGGAGGGAGAACCGCGCAGCTCACTGCCGTCGGCCGGATTCGCGCGCGGACTCTGCCGTGCCCCGGCGTCTGTCGTCGTCGCACAGGGGTTGGTCTGTCCTCGCCTTGGCTCGCCTCGAGCGCGCGCCGCGCCATCGGTGGATGATTGTGTCGCCACGCGTGGTGCGCTCACTCGGGTTTGATCTCCGATCTTCCACTGCAATCAAGCGAGCGAGCAAGCAATAAAGCAAGCCACGAAGCAAGGGTGCGAGCTCACAGACATTTCTGCAAGGAAGCGATCAAGATGCATTTATGCGGGCAGGCCAACGAAGCATCACAGAGCAAGCAAGGAAGCAAGCAAGCAACCAAGCAGGCAAGCAAGCAAGCAACCAAGCAAGTATGCAAGCAAGCAAGCAATCGAGCAAGCAAGCAAGCAAGCAAACTATCAACTGTTAGCAACCATAAGTTGCACTAGGCGCTCCGGGCGTGTCCATCTAGCCCCATGCCACGGGTTGAACTTGACACCTGATTGGCGGCGTGCCCAGTTTTTTTCTCGAAAATGTCTCCAATGCAAGTCCCACCTTTCCAGAACACACGCCCCTCCGTGCAACGTCCGGTATAGGGCGTGCGCATTTTCACTCCGTCTGCTGCCCCAACACTTTCCGCACACTGCACCTCCCAGCTTGGCTGGGCTAGCCCTGGCACTTGCCCATCGCTGGCGCTGGCGGGCTAGCAACGAGACAAAACGCACACAGTCCAACCGGCTCTTCACCCTGGCAAACGGACAGATCCAGCCGCAGTGACAAACCTTGACAGGTGTCGGTAGCCGGCCATGATGAGGGGCAGCAACCGTCCGTTTGAGGCCAGTAGCAGCGGCGCCAAGCGTGCGTCGGCCGGCATCGGCGATGCGCTGGACACGCTAGACCTGTCGGGGAGCATCCCGCTGCAGAGGTTTGCTGCGCTCGCCATGGAGGAGGCAGCAAGGACGTCTGCTGCGGCGGGTGCTTCACCTGGCGGTGGTGGCAGTGGTGGCGGTGGTGGAGGAGATGCTGCTGTTGGCGGCGGTGGTGCAGAAGCTGGAACCGGAGCTGCTGTGGTGCTGCCTTCACGTCCTGGTGTTGCTGGAGTGGCTCGCACCATATCGCCAGCTTCGGAGAGTAAGTTGACTTTTTAGTAACCACTCTGCTTTCCTTGTCTGCTGTTACATCAACAGCAGCAGCAGCAGCAGCAGCAGCAGCAGCAGCACGGGCATTGCTGCGGCACAAGAATGCATAGTCATAGTCCGCAATTTCCAATGCAGATGGCGCTTGCTAGTGGAGCATGCAGCAGTGAACTGGCAGGTCTCAGAACGAGCAATTGCTGCTGCTGTCCTCATAAGACAGATCACACCATCTCGACGCACTCTCATTTGCTGAAATTTGTGCATCTGCATTCCCAGTCCCACCCGCCCCCCTCCTTCACCCCCCCTCCCTCTCTTGAATTTTTTCCTTCTCTTCGCCTTTTCCCCCACCTGTCCGTGGTGGCGTCCGACAGGGGTCCGAGGAGTGTCTCCCTCACGTTCGTTGTCGTCGAGAGCAGACTCCGACCACAAGGGCGTCGTCACCATCCCCAGCAGCGTCCCCATGAGCCTGCTCACCTTGATCGACACAGCGGCTGCCGCTGCTGCAGCAGCCGCCGCAGCCACCGCGCCCCCGCCTCCTGGCGTCCACAGGGAGGAAGAGGAGGAGGACGGCGCCGGTGGCGGCGGCAGCAGCAGCAGCGGCGGCGGAGGCGGTGTTGGTGGCCGAGGGCGGCTGAGCAAGCAGGAGCAGGATGCCCTGCGGCTGCTGCAGCGGATCGTGGCAGGTTTCGAGCAAGTGAGACCCGACAACGAGGATGTGGACGAGGGTGAGGGAGGGGCAGGGGGAGACGGAGAGGAGGCGGGCGGCAACGGTGCTGTGATCTCTTCGAAGGAAGGGGAGAAGGCAGGGAGTGAGGGCAGAGGCAGGGGTAATGGCGCGGCGGATTGGCCCGGCATAGCGGACGCCGTGGTGGAAACCATACTGGCCATCATGGGCGGGATCCCGACCCAGGTGGAGCCGAACCCTACCCCGGTTGAGGACGACAAGGCGCGCAAGGAGAGGGAGCTAAAGGAGCAGCAGAAGGAGCTGCTGCGGCGGAAGGAGCAGCAGGAGCTGCAGAAGAAGGAGCGCGAGCGGAGAGAGTTGGAAGAGAAGGCGAAGCAGCAGAAGAAGCAAGCCGGCGCAGCAGCAGAAGAGGGGCTGGCGAAAGCGGCATCGTCAGCGATGTCGGATTTGTGGGGATTTGGCGCTGCTGCTTGGGCGCAATTCCCTCCCATGGAACAGCTCACAGCGGGCTTCTCCGCCCCAGGAGTGGAGACTGCCTCCTCCTCCTCCT
>SZWC01017564.1:19016-30650 GCA_023375785.1 Penium margaritaceum | reverse complement strand
GCCTTGTAGCGCTCCACAGTGCCGTCTGGCTTCAGCTTCTTGCGTAGAACCCACTTGGCCTTGATGGCCTTGCGGTTCTTGGGCAAGTCCACCAGCTCAAAGACGCCGTGCTCGCGGATGGCATCAAGCTCAACCTGGCAGGCGGTGCGCCACTGCTCAGCATCGGGGGCCGACAAGGCCTCAGGCAGACTGGTGGGATCGGGAGCCAGCTTTGGTGCACTCCGTGTGGCCAGGGCATATGCTGTAGAGGGAGGGTCGACCGTCACCATGGACTCAACGGCGTCACGAGCAAGACCGCGCTCATGAGCAAGTAGTGCCGCACCAGTGGCACAGCCAGGGTGCACCTCAGCAAGACCGCGCGCACTTAGGCCGAGGACCTTTGTGCCTGGATCACCGCTGGCGACGCTGTGCGTGGGGCGCGGGCGGAGACGTCCGCCGGGTGCCCGTGTGTAGGGGTCCGATGGGGCAGGGGCACTGGGCGCTGCTGACTCACATGTCGGTGTAGACCGCACTGCAGGCGTGCCGCTCGAGGCTGACGTGGCATCGCCTGCTGTGGTTAGGCCCACGGCGTCTGTGACCGGAGACAGGGACAACTCAGTGCCAGACACGGAAGTGGACGCAGGATCAGACTGAGCTGCAGGGTCAGACTCAGTCTCAGACGCGGAAACAGACGCAGGATCAGGTAGAGCCGCAGACGCGGAGGCAGACTCGGACGCAGACGCGGACACGGGCGAGCGCGGAGAGTCAGGGGCAGAGGAGCGAGCCACAGACGGGGCGGGGCTGGGGGTGCCGGTGGGCACGACCGCTGGGGACAGCCCCGGGGGTGCCGGTGACGGAGTGACCGCACTGGACGGGGGCACTGTGCCCACCGGACCAGGAGCCTCCCCCTCACGAAGGGTACCGGAACACCCAGGGGCATGAGCAGCACGCAGAGTGTGGATGCGAGCAAGGTCGCGGAAGGCGAGATGCTCGAAGAAGAGAGCGTCACGGGACTCCACGATACGGCGGCGCTCGGGGTCCCAGAACCGCCAGGCCTTTGACCGCGGGGCGACGCCAACGAAGGCGCAGAGGCGGCCCCGCGGAGAGAGCTTGCTCCCCTGCTGCTCCGGTGTGAACCAGACGCAGGCAAGGGAGCCCCAGACACGGGCGAGGCGCAGGTCCGCTCGACGCCCATACCACAACTCGTAGGGCGTGCGGTGACCTGGGAGGGGACCGTGGGGAATGCGGTTCCACACCCAGGTCATGTATGCCATGCCCTCAAAGGCAAAGGCCTCAGGCATGGCACTGTCGGCGCGCATGGCGCGGACCGCATCCTCCATGGTGCAGTTCCAGCGCTCAGAGACACCGTTCTGCTGGGGGGTGGCGGGAGCAGAGAGGTTGTGAAAGACACCGAGCTCGGTGAAGGAGCGTGCCATGTCACCGAGGTACTCGCCGCCACGGTCCGAGCGAAAGGTCTGAAGGCGGTGGGGGGACTGGCGTTCGGCCATGACCAGCCAGATGCGGACCGAAATGGCTGCATTGCTCTTCTGACGCAGGCTGTAGACCCAGCGCATGCGCGTGAAGTCATCAGTCAACGTCAGGACGTAGCGACCGCGGTCGTCCTGAAACTCGACAGGGAGCGGACCCATGAGGTCGGAGTGGACAAGCTCCAGGGGCCGACGAGCCCTGGAGACAGACGCAGGATAAGTAGACCGGTGCATTTTCCCTTCAGCACAGGCCAGACAGTCGGTCGTGGGCGGCACCTCGAAGGACGCGGCATCAAGACCAAGAGCAGGCTGAGTGCGGATCAGCCTATCGACAGCCCCTAGGTGCACATGACAGAGACGTTGATGCAGGAGGTGGTGGTGTTCGGGGGACAGAGCACCAGCGACGAAAACACGGGCAGCAGAAGAGGGAGGCAAAGGGGGTGCACTTGCAGAGCACCCAACAATGTGATAAAGATCATCGACGACCGTCCCACTGAGGACGGTCTCCTCGGTGTCGCTCACAAAGATGCGAGCATCGGCAGCCGTGTGCGTGACACTGAGGCCCATCTTGGTGCAGGCACGGACAGACAGCAGGCTGAGTTCCAGATCAGGGACAAAAAGGACGTCGGAGATGTATACGGGACCAGCTGGCCCGGTGAACTGCACAACCCCAACACCCTGGACAGGGACCTCATGGCCAGCTGTAGTGCGAACAGAGCGAACAGCGCCAACGGGATGCAAGACGACAAAGGCGTCACGACGACACGTCATGTGATGGGTAGCACCAGAGTCCACGGCCCATGTGGCATCTGTAACCCGTGTACAAGGGGCAACGTGGCACTCGGCGACGGAACAAGGCGCGGCAGCAGGCCGCTCGGCAGGCGACGCGGCAAGACAAGCAGCGGAGCGGACANTGTGGCGGCGGACTCCTCTGGGACGGCTGCGGTAGTGGCGGCCGAGCGGGCGGTCGCACCGGACGTCTGGCGCATGCGCGCCTCGTGCGCCTGCTGCAGCCCACGGGTGACCTTGGCCCAATCCAGTGGGCGTCCTGTCAGGCGAGTGCAGTCGGGATAGCGATGGTCACCACCGCAGTTGAAGCACACGAAGCGTCGTCCCGTCGTGCTGCTAGAGCCGCTGCTGCCGCCGCTGCTGCTGCTGTTGCTGCTCCCGCCGCTGCTGCTGCGGCTGACACTGCCAGTGCTGGTGCCGCTGCTGGTCCCGCCGCTGGTACCACCACCCGATGCTCTGCGTCCCTTCTTCCCTTGCGCTGGAGCCGCCGTTGCTGTAGACGGAGGGGTGGACGATGCGGCGGCAATTGCAGCTGAAGCGGTGCTGCGACGAGCGCGGTTCGCGGCGTCCATGCCTGCCACATCCAGAAAGTGAAGAGTGGCCCAGCGCAGCAGGGTCCCGTCGCTCGCCATGTCGCGAAGCAGCGTCTGGTCGAAGTTGCTGGAGACGCGCGCGTAGTCGGGGTGAATGCCGTAGAGGATGATCTGGAGGGCGGAGTATTGCGCAGGAGCGTCGTCCCCAAGATCCTCGTACAACTGGATCGCCCGGCGCCAGTAATCGGCTGCAGACTCCTGAGCAGTCTGGCAGAGGGAGTTGAAGTCGGCGAGGCGCTGGGATGTCAACGCCAGGGTGGCGCCCTCAAACAAAGTGACGGCCAGTGCCCATGCCGCGCAAGGGTCAGCTCCTGAGCCGGTCAACGAATCGCCAAGGAACCGACTGAAGTCCTTGGTGAAGTCCGTGGCGGCCTTCATCAGGCCGGAAGCTGCGCGGACTACCATGTGTGTCTGAGCGGGGTCAGACGCCTGATATGGTGCGAGGTAGTAGGGGAGGACTCCCTCGCTCATGGCCCACATGCGAAAGCGTGGCTCCCAGGACTTGAAGTCGTTCCTAGTCCGGAAGACAGGCGGGTCTGACTCAAACCACTTGGGTGGCTTGACCGTCGGCAGGGCAACGGCTGAAGCCATTGCGGGGCCAGGCATCGAGGAGGCAATTCCCTTACCCAGGCGGGCCCGCAGGGCCAGCTCCTCAAAGCTTAGTGGGCGGCGGGATGAGCTCGGGTGAGCGTTGGAGCTGGGGTTGGTCCCCTGGAGGGCTGCATTGGCCGCACGCGCTCTGCGACGCGCCTCCAGGCGTATGAGGCGCGCTCGGAGNCTCCTCGCCGGAGTCGGAGAGGTTCTCCGCGACTTCGTCACCATTCCCGCCGTGGGCAAGGTGATCCTCGCTCGGGTCAGTCGACGGACGCTGCTGCTGCTGCTGTGGCAGCAAGCCCCTGATCATATCCTGTAGTTCGGCCACCTGCCTCGTCAAGGTATCGCGGCTCTGCGCCTGTAGGTCCGCCAGTGCGCGCACTTGGCGCGCCAATGTAGTCGGGCTCGGCGGCCGCTGTTGCTGCTGCTGCAGCGGTGGCTGCTGGTGTTGTGGCGGCGGCTGCTGCTGTCGCTGCTGCTGCTGCTGCTGCTGCAGTGGCTGCTGTTGCTGTAGTGGCGGCTGATGCTGCTGCTGCTGCTGTGACTGCTGCTGCCGCTGTGGTGATGATGGTGGTGGTCGACGTTGACCGCTGACGGTGCTGCCCTCGGCAGCTGCATCGGCGGCCATACTGGAGGAGGTTGGCTTCGGCATGGCGGACAGCTTCCTCCCCTGTTTTCCCCTTCGCGGAAGCTCCTCCGCGGAGCGTCTCCGCAGAAACTCTCCTCCGCGGAACCTCCCGCGGAACTCCTCTGCGGAACGGCTCCGCGGATCCCTTCCGCGGTGATCCTCACCGCGGAAGCTCACCGCGGATTACCGCGAATTACCGCGGATTACCGCGGATTACCGCGGATGACCGCGGAGTACCGCGGTTTTACCGCGGTTCACCGTCGATGACCGCGGTCACCGCGGTTGCGCCGGTGTGGAATACGCCGGGCTGCTGGGGTTCCGCGGTCGACACGTTCCGCACCCGCCGCGGAGCATTCGTGTCCTGGAATCGGCGGGTGTGCCGCGGACCTGCGACCGAGGGGCTGTGGCGAGCAGAGCCGATGTGTTCCGGAACGGCCGCGGAGATGCTGCGGCGGAGATGTGCGGATCCGCGGAGCACTGCGGATCCGGACTGGCAACGTCACCGCGAGGTGACGAATGCGGAACGCCGAGTGGCTCCGCGGCACTCGGCGCGTGTTCCGACGCGGTCGCGCGGTTGCCGCGCCTGCCGCGGAGGTGTTTTCACCGCGGAGTCCCGCGGAACGACCGCGGAACGACCGCGAATCGACCGCGGAACGACCACGGATCGACCGCGGATTTACAAAAAAACGGTCGAAGTGGTGGTGGGCCCTCCCAGGACCTGCCGACGAGACCGTGGGCACTGCTGCTGCTGCTCCTCGAGGCAACGGCTGCGGTTGCTCATGACTTCTTCGGCTGCTGCGTCTCTGCTGCGCAGCTGTGCGAGCACTGGCTCGCTGCTCTGATACCATGAAAGACAGCTCCTAACAATGCTGTTGCTAGAGTGGCAACGCAAGCCAGCTAGCTAACTCACTAGCACATACAGGTGAAGGTGAGAACAGCAAGGGGTTGGCTAGGGACACAAACACAAGTGTCGGAAGCTGCAAATGTTTGAAATGTGCAGAGAAATGACAACTGAGGTCTGGCCAACCTAAATAGTGCCACGGACCTAGTGGATGCACACACCCACACGGCGCACAACGGCGCTAGTTTTCTAGTAGGACAAAACAGTGGCAAAAACACAGTTTTGGTCACAGTTCCCTGCAGACACGTCAGAACGACGAGCCGTTTGAACCAGAACGACCAGGTCGACGAGATCTACATTGTGATAGGCTGCACGCCTACGTGCTCTGACACAGCACGAGTCTACAAAGTACGGAAGTCTTCTGGGCGCCCGTCGCCACCGGCTGCCAGCCCGTTGCCGCCGTCGCCAGTCTCAGGGATCTGCACGTGAATGGACATGAGCCGAGGGGTCACCGTAAGCTGTGTACGACACACACAACAACATCGAGAACAATTGTGGATTTGCCCATCTTTCTTGCCACATTAGGTGGAATAATGTAAATCGAATGATACACCAGGCTACACTGAAGTAAAGAGTTGCTTCATAACTATTTCCTCCTCGCCTCATGTGGATGAGTAGCATGAATATTCATGTCACAAAAACATCCTTATTGTCTTTGGTGGCTTGCTCTTAACGGCTTACTCTTTGAAGAAAGTTTTACATGAATTATGCAAGTAATTTTACAACAAGAATGAAAATTTCCCAATGATATTTTTTATTGAAAGATAGCCCATAGTGTTTCATGCATGTAAACCACTCTTGTGCTAGTAAATATAGACAAATGCTTCTCCCTGTACCATATACATTTACTTCCATCAATAACCTCATTTTGATACCGCGTACACAGGCCATGCATCACAGCATTTATCCAGTAAATATAAGCATGCAACAGTGTAGAGGCAAGATTTGCTTAGGTGTTAGAATATATGAACATCCTCAAGGGACCCTCACATGATGACTACACCAATGTCTCTTCACACTTTTACTGAGACATACCATACAATCATTTTGGAATTGTACAAAGCTATATTTCCTCATCACCAGGTTGAAGGACTGTGCTTCACAGGGCATTGTATGAACTGAGGATAAGGTATAACATAACATTCCACCTGTATTTTGTTCACAAATTTTCATTCCTTTTCAATACAATTTTTTCACACAACAAGAACAAGACAGAAGTTTCAATCAGAAGATGTGCCATGCTTCAAGAGTTACTCCATGTGCATGTCTCTTGCACCGACTAGACATATCCTCCCCACAGCGTTTTGATCTACCCTACATCATGAAGGGCGCTCACTCAAGAAAGTGAGCGAACATAAAAGCCAGGCTTCGCAGAGGCGTAGCCTGCAGCAGCTATGCCATGCCAACACAGGTCAGGCAAAAACGGTTGCATGTGAGGTGCTCGCCAACCTTTGGGCAAAATCCTGAGGCGCGCGTTTTTAGGCCATGGTAGGCTTGGCTCTCCCACAGAAGGCGTTCAGGCGGAAAATAACAACTGGAAACACGCATGGGCGCATCACAGCTCAGTCAATGATGCCGAGGTTGGAGAGAACGATGCCAATCTGGTCAGGGAAGTTCACACCCGTGGCGTACTCTGTCAACAGGCCGACGGCCAGGCCAAACATGACCCACCTGCAGGAAGGAGAGAATCAGGGCGAGCAGTGAGGCAAGGAGAACATTGCTCTCTATCTGAAGCCACATGAGGACATCACAAACATCCTGACCCTGTGCACCCTATCACCTCCTTCACGATACAGGTGTTGGTGTGAGACTATGTACGTGCCATACACAACTCATCCTCTGCGACCCACCTTGTTCATTCTCCTTTGCTCCAGCTTTGCAGGACTGTACTGACTGAGACTGTTCTTGGGCAGCACCTGAACAAATGCAATTCTACCGTCTTCTCCTTTGCTACAGCTTTGTAAAGCTATGTCAGTCAAGACGCATTACAGAGCATGTTAACCAATGCAGTTCCTTTGCTCCAGCTTTGCTGCCTGTTCCCTTCTAGTCAACCCCCCTCCCTCCTCGTCCCTCACCCCCATCGTCATCCCCTTAGACATAGTCGAGACTGGACCACTTCTGCCTTGTTCCTCCACTTGAAATGCACTCAAAGGTCAGGTAGCAGAGCAATAATAGCCTCAGTGTGATGACGTCACTATGGTCAATGCTGGCATGTTCCTCCGCAAGAGGCGCGACAATGAAAATCAAAAATATTGACAAATAAGTTACTGTGACTGTGGAAATCACTTTTCACGTATCTCAACTGGTGGCTGCATACATGCACGATTGCAGCTCTGAGCTCACTCTCATACACCGTGCCCGATGCCACTGCAAAGTGACGCCATAGCCATCAGCTGGCATCTCAACAACAGACCAAGTCTACACCAGCAGAGAAGGACCAGTCAAGGACATTTGGATTTTGAGAGTCAAGAAGGAGCGCGGTAAGACCTGGGACAGTTTGTATTTGCCTTCTAGGCTCTACCCCAGGTGTACAGGAACCAGTAGGAGGCGTACGCGAGTACGGACACGACTAAGCCCCTTCACACAAGTTCGCGGCGTCGCCTACTTCACGCGTCCTAACTGGACACGCTTCGGCTCGTGCGATTGTGCCCCTGATCCCACATCCTCTCAAGGATGCAGGAAAATCATGTGCAACCCTCGGCGGCGCCATCACACAAAATCCCACATCCTCTCAAGTTACGTGAACCAAAGTCACAACGGGAATGTGACCACGCATGTGCCGCAGGAGAGAGCACGGAATGTGAGAGCAAGGGTCCAGTTTCTTCCATGCCTTGGTGTGGACTCCCCGCGATGGTGCAAGACAGCTCGCATGACGCAGCAGAGCCACAGAGGCACCCGACACAGTCTACCCACACAAGTCCCCACTAACGATTGCAGCATTAGTCCGCAACAACGACTGCCACCAGACAAGCTTGCCAAAGGCGGCAAAGCACTGGACCCACGTCCGCACCACAGAGCTGAGGCAGACATGAGCGCAGGGGTTCCCCCCCCTGACTCGACCACTCGCTCATTGTACAGCGCAGCGCTGTGACCACAGCGGCAGTGCCAGGCGTCTGCTGAGTGCAGTGGGAACCCAGGGACTTGGCTTGTAGGGCAAACATCCCACGCCAGAACCCCCAGAAGAACATGGTGGTGCGAACAAAAGGCCACTGCACCGAGGGAGCAGGAGCTTCAACTGCCGCCGCATTGGTGGCAGTGCCTCAGCACACTGCACACAACTGTCGCCTTCACCCACACAGCCGCAAGGGCTGACACGCCACGTGGACAACTCCCAGGGTTCTCAGCGCTCATGCAAGTACCTTACAGGACGGAAAACAAGCAAGCCGCCATCATCACATACTGCTTGGCGACGCCGTGTGAAGACAAATCACTCACACTTCAAGACACAAGACCACGTGTTGGGGGGGGAACATGGTCTGAAGTTGCAACATGTTCTGATCTCGTGGCAACCGCCAGACCATCGGTCTGCTGCCCGCGCTGAATGCCTGACAGTCCTTTGCTTTCATCATATGAAAGCAAAGGAAGTCTGCCAATACACTGCAGTCGTTTGCTGCCACCATGTGACAACAGGTAGAGTATGCAAACACATCTGAGTCGACCGCTGGTGTTTGTGACAACGCCGTACCTTCCGTTTCCAATCTCATTCTTGCGCGTCCATCCGAGAACCTGCCCCCTCGCAACGTCCTCCTCGTACTTCTTCTCCTGAAAGTAAGCAATGAGCTCCTTCGCGGCCTGCCGTTGGTACTCCAGGGAAACAGCGGGCTTTGCGGATGAAGAGACGGCTGCGGAAGGAGTAGAAGACGAAGGTGCGGCGTCAGTGGAGGCCGTGGGAGCCGAAGGAGAGGGTGGTGAGGGCGCAGTCGGTACTGCCGGTTTCCTCAAAGGGCCCTCGGCTGCTGCTCTAACGGCAAGGGAAGGGCGGGACGGTTGTGAGACGGACGCTGTGCGATGGCAGGGCAAATGGACGGGGCAGATGTGGAGGGAGGCCACTGAGGACGCGACGCAGGATTGCGACGCCATTACGAAGCCCTGACCAGGGATGAAAGGACCGGGGCAGTACAAGATGCGTCGAAGACCGGACAGTTGCTCTTGCAGAGAAGAATGTGTCGCCGGTATCCGAGAACTTGCCTCCAGTGTTGAGAAGAGCTCAACCTTGCACCGTGACGAAGACAATGATGATGAACTCGACAAAAGAGTCCACACTCCGAGGGACATGAGGCGGTACTTGCAGCCGGACCAAGAACAGATGCTGGCATCCTGCGGCCCCAAAAGTTCTGCACTGCCACATCATACGATTTTAAATTTTGAATCAGTTTCCCCGTCATCGTATTAGGGAGTCGAGGGTCATACTTCGTCCGAAAATTGCAACCAAGCCGCTAGCGACGATCCTCGAACTCCTCTTCCGCCATTTGGCTTTTTATCAGAGTCCATCTTTCTATCCAGCAATTCCGACGCTTCCAAGGGTCACTGCGAGCCACGTTTCGCATCTCGCCGCTCGACGTGGACCCTCGCCCAGCCAAACGCCCACCGTGCCGATTCGCCCACACTTCGGAAACTTCGCTTTTAGGTGGGCCCACGAACTGCAGACTGAGCAAGGACGAACTGGTCCTGGACTCCAGTTTCCTGTTGTTAGGAGGGGAGGGAGGGGTCCAGATATGAAATGTGTGAAAAAACACACAATTTTCTTTGACTATCTAATGTCCTCCATGAAATCCAAATATAAATAATTGTTTCAGAAAAAAATAAAGAAAATTGAGTATATTTAAAATTATTTAGTCTCCTCATACTTTCTTTGAAATTCCACTTAAGGTCCATGAATTTCCTCCTTCAAAATCCCTTCCTTTCTTCACATACACCATCATTAATCTTCATCCGAAGATATTTCATTCCCATTACCATCATGAGTTGTCACCTACCCCCAGGATACTCTACCCGAGGTCTGGAACATTTTCCCCAGCTAAGTGAACACATTCCACCATGTGAATACAACAATCGTGCATCTTGTTTGTGAGTTAGATGAAGGTTAGATTGGTCATGACCATACTGAAGACCATGCCTACATCATGCGACTATCATAGCACACTTCCCTACATAAGCATCATGCATAGAGTTGAAACATGTCCCCTTCCACAACGGGAAGCCACAACACTTCACATTGCCGATCCTGTCAAATCTCTTCATGCCGAATTCTTCTGTGCTTGTTCATTGCAATGATCCAATGTGTGCATGGGTAGGTGAACAAGGAGCTTTATGTTCGCAGCCTTTCCCACCTTTCGCTTGATACAAATTTGTATGTATTTCATCGAAACAGGTGTACCCCAATGGCTGAACTTCAACAATGAAAGTGAAAACCTCATGCAGCCACGGCTTCGCTCACAGCTCCCTCCCCCTCAGCCGAAGCATAAACGGAAAACAAGTCGGCAGGAGAAATCACACCCTCGTCGTCAAATCCCAGCGAGACAGTCTGGAGGGCAAAGCCTGCCCCAGTGATTGCCTCCACAAGAGACGAGGCCACTCCCGTCGCCTGAACCGTGGTGTTCATCGTGCACTGCACACAACCAAAGTGGAACGAGTTCAGAGGAATTTCACTCCTTTCCACCCTTGTGGAATGCCCTCCACAAAACCAGGTTCCTCCCACAACCGAACAAGATCAACAGGGTACAAACGTCCAGGCTTGCCACTTCCTCCCTCTCCCCCCACCCATCTGCTGTCTCATCTCCAGGGGAAACCAGCGAAGAATGAAAGATGGGTGTGGTGAAACCGAATTGATTGTTCGAGGAACCTGGTCTCACACGCCCATCCCCTCTTCCTCTCGTCAGTGTAGCATGCTCACCTCTGCTGTCGCACAACCCTCCAGTACTTGCACGCGGACATTCTCCACCCCCTCTACAGCCTGTATCCAAGAAAAAATATCGGAAGACCCAGAAAGTTAGAGGGAGGATAAGGTGGGACAGAGAGGACAGGAAGAGGAGCAGCAGTGCAATGGAGCAGAGGAGGGGACGTGCGGTACGGATCAAGAAAAGCATCCAAGCATGCACGTCCAAAGACGGGGAAGAGACAGGCCAAGAAACGGCCGGAAGGGTGAGCATGAGGGTGGGCAGGCAGGCCGGGGGGTGCGCACCGGCACAGACACCATTCACAGCACACCCGTACCAACTCTTGCAGTATGCCAACTCCCCCAACCTCATCCGAATCCACACTGGAAGTCAACAGGGTGCAAGAGCAAGGAAGGATGGAAGGATGGAAAGCAAGAGCTGCAATCATCCCCCCCACCCCCCTCCCCAGCCATACACATGTGCAAGCACCCTCATTGCCCCACACAGGCCACCCTGCTCCTTCTGATCAGTGTTGGTGGTACGGAAGTATTATTAAAAAGGGTTCTTATTGGTGAATAGGGCGGGTACTGCTACATGCAGGCTTCCGATGCATGGCCCGCCAGCGGAAAGACAGAAGGGTAAAGGCAATGGTCCACAGAGGTACAGCAGATCACGAGCAAAGAAGAGGGGAAACATGGATGGATAGCAGGAGAAGAAGAAGAAGAATGAGAACGAGGAGGCGAACGAGGAGGAAAAGGAGGAGGAGGAGGAGGAGGAGGAGGAGGAG
>SZWC01017564.1:1317-17972 GCA_023375785.1 Penium margaritaceum | reverse complement strand
GAGAGAGAGAGAGAGAGAGAGATAGGGGGTGGGGGAGAGGGGGCGGGGGAGGGAGGGAGGTGTGGGGGTTGAGCATTGCCCTTGTGCGGCGAAGGAAGAAATACATGGACGGGAAGCTGACTTCAGATTCGCAAACCAAGCGCAAACGGAGGGCAGAGGGAAAGCAAGGAGCAGCAGAGGCAACATGCAATGCTACTGCAGTCACAGCACAACAAGCAAAGGTCAACAACACAAGCAAGCAATGGTCGGCACCACAAATGGCGCCTGGAGGAATGTCTGCCTTGGCCCATGAACTGTGGCACTCGGAAAAAACTGCGCAACTGCGCAGTTGCTGACAGTGGTGCTTCGCCCTGAAAACTACAACCACCAGCAGGAGGGCAAGCATTTTCTGGACGTTTCGTAAGACTTGTTACACAAAGAAGGCAGCAGCATTCGCGAGAAACGGTTACGGTACCCATCCCCCACTGGCGGCAGCATTGCAAGCCAGAGTCACAAAAGACCAACCTCGAGCGCCTTGGCCACTCGCGGAATCGCAGGCTCGCTCAGAACACCCTCCGCCTGCATGGGAAAGGCACACGGACACGCATGCAAACACAAAACACACACACGCACAGGGAAGAACACACGCATGGGGTTACGCACACAAGGACACACGCATGGGGTTACGCACACAAGGACACACGCATGGGGTTACGCACACAAGGACACACGCATGGGGTTACGCACACAAGGACACATGCATGGGGTTACGCACACAAGGACACACGCATGGGCTTACGCACACAAGGACACACGCATGGGCTTACGCACACAAGGACACACGCATGGGCTTACGCACACAAGGACACACGCATGGGGGTACGCACACAAGGACACACACTTGTCAGTCGCTGAGACCTGTCTGCTCCCATGGCACAGTTGTGTGAACCGATATGGCACAGTCGTGTGAACCGATATGGCACAGTCGTGTGAACCGATATGGCACAGTCGTGTGAACCGATATGGCACAGTCGTGTGAACCCATGGCACAGTCATGTGGAACTGCGCCGACGCCGACACCAAAACCCTCACTGGCCGGCAATGAAGCTGCCATGCATCATCACCACACGCAAATCCCCCACTCACCGACAATCAAGCTGCCATGCGCCACCACCACCACCACACACACACACACAAATGCCCTACTGACCGCTGCATGTGTGCCACCCCTCCATCCGCTCCTCTTCATCCAACATCACACTGCGATGAGCCCACCACCGTGGCTAAACCAGACTGCCATCCCTCTCATCCCATTTGCATCAGACTGCCATCCCTCTCATCCCATTTACATCAGACTGCCATCCCTCTCATCCCATTTGCAACAGACTGCCATCCCTCTCATCCCATTTGCATCAGACTGCCATCCCTCTCATCCCATTTACATCAGACTGCCATCCCTCTCATCCCATTTGCAACAGACTGCCATCCCTCTCATCCCATTTGCAACAGATTGCCATCCCTCTCATCCCATTTGCATCAGACTGCCATCCCTCTCATCCCATTTGCATCAGACTGCCATCCCTCTCGTCCCATTTGCATCAGACTGCCATCCCTCTCATCCCATTTGCAACAGACTGCCATCCCTCTCATCCCATTTGCAACAGACTGCCATCCCTCTCATCGCATTTGCAACAGACTGCCATCCCTCTCATCCCATCTGCAACAGACTGCCATCCCTCTCATCCCATTTGCAACAGACTGCCGTCCTTTGCATCCCATGCGTCCTTCCTCACTCATTCTCACTATCACAGGCGTCCTCCAAAACCTGGACCATCCATGCCGCTGGCTTCTGCCCTGGAACAGATTCAATATTGCCAATGTGCCTCCGCCGCATTTTCTAACTTCAACATCCCATCCCTTTTTTTCTGTGCTTGAGAGGTCGTACACTGCGGCTGGAACTGATGCTATCGCTGCCAGTGGCAACGGCGGCATCAACAGTGGCAACTTGCCGTTGCTGCTGCTGCTGCTGCCACAGCTGGTGCCGCGGCTGCTGCTGCTGCTGCTGCTGCTGCTACTGCTGCTGCTGCTGCTGCTGATGCTGATGCTGCTGATGCTGCTGCTGCTGATGCGCCTACTGCTGCTGCTTCTGCTGCTGCTGCTGCTGCTGCTGCTGCTGCTGCTGCTGCTGCTGCTTCTGCTGCATCTGCTGCTGCTCCTGCTGCTGCTGCTGCTGCTGCTGCTGCTGTTGCTGCTGGCAGCAACAGCAGCAACAGCAGGGTCTACGGGTACTACCGCTGGGCCACGTCCTGGGTAGCTGCAGCTACTACTACTCTCTCGCCCCAATCCCGGCTGTGGACGATGAATTGGAAGTGATGGCGCAACCTTGGCATCCATCCAGCAACGTGGCATGCCCCAGATCCGATTACGTATAGTTGGGCCACCAACACGTGAGCCTGGAAAGTGGTGCAGGGTTCACTGCACCACCACCACCACCACCACCACCACCACCACCACCACCACCAGTCCCGGATGCTCGCGCAGACGCTGCGCGGCGAACAAGGCATCCACAACTTCCTGCCACGCTGGCAGCTGCGGCAGACTTGAGCGCGCTGACGTGGGTTGGGGGCACACTTTCTTTATATCACAGACCCAGCGCTTTTCCAATTGGTTGCAAAACAGACATCATTTGAACGCCTTTCGTCGCCCTTGGGGCTTTGCAATCGGAGCGCATACTGTGCGATGGAGGCGCTCAAGAGCTGCAGTGCAGGATACTTTCAGGCTTTCAGCTATTGCTGCTGCGAGAGAGATAGGGTGATAGAGACACGGTCGACTGAGGGCCGCTGCGGCAACAAAATGCAAAACACGATGCTACGCAACGCAACGCAACGCCACACGACACAGCCGAACGCAACGCAACGCAGCCCAAGCATTGCATTGCGCTGCGCCTTCCAATTATAACTATTGGCTAAAAGCGTGCGCCAAGTCGCGTAATTGCAAGATAGTGCATGCGCGGTTGCAGCATGCATTGGCATCTCTAATGGCCTCTCGGCTGCCACGCTGTGAATACTGTCCAGTCGCTGTCGAGCCTTCCAGAGATCGATTGAGCTGACGGCGCAACTCGAAAATCCCCAACGCAATGCGTTACGTTGCGGATTTCCTGTAAGCCAAAAACCCTGATGAACCCTGACGCAATCCCAGAACCAGTGTCTTCTGCTCGTGGGAACGGCCGTGGGGCCTCTGGGTGAGTGGAGTTACCCAGATTGCCTACATTCAGCGCTTCCTGCGTGATGCTGTCGCTGTCAACGCACCTCACATCCTCCACCTCAACCTCCCTCTTCCCCACAGCCGCGCTTTGAAAACACAACTCGCGGGCGACGGTGCCGTCTGCCCATTTCCAAAATCGCGCTTTCAGGCAGCGACCAACCTTGAAGTACAGGAGAAGATCGTCGTTGCCGGCGTACTCCCCCTCCTCCTCCACCACCACGTCCGCCTCATCTCCTGCCGCACGAACCACCACCGCCCGCCGTGCGCACCTCCTCCCGGCAGCTGACGACCACGCGGGAGCTGCGGAAGGTCGGCCGGAGGCCGAGGCGGCACACGTGAGGGCTGTGGGTTCGACTCCCGACTGGATCAGGGGCCGCAGGCTGGGTGCTGCTGCAACGGATGCGGAGGCTGCGGCTGATGGGGTGCCAGCTCTGCGCAAGCACGCGGAGACGGCTGCTGATGCACGAAGGGCGGTAGCGGCTGCCGCCATGGTGGCCAGTGATGCAAGTGGTCGGCTTGGGCTCGTGCTCGAACAAGACGCACAGAGCACGCTCAGACGTCCCGACGAATGCGACGAAGGTCGTGCTCGTCGTGCCGACATCAACGAAAGCTCTTCGAGTGGCGTGATGGTTGTAGAAGGATGAGCAGCGCTAGTAGCGGCTCCGCTGGGTGTGTATCAGCCAGAGAGTGATGCGACAGCGGTTGTGCCACGTCAACTTCGGCCGTGAAAAGTGGGGGGTTTCGGATAGTGAACGAGATGGACCTGAAACGTGTACCTGAGAATTCTCTTTTGTTAGGATAGTAACCCTATTACATCCGGATCGAGGACCCGTTGGATGCAAGCAAAAACTGTGATTGGTCGCCAAAAATCAAACAGCCCTTTCTCAAAATTTATTTTTTTCCGATATCTGCTTTGCTCCTCATAATTCGAACCTTTCCAGGCATCAAAACGGAAATGGTTGTTTGTCCACTTCGAAACATGGGTTCTTCATGGAAGAGGGAACCAGACATCACGCAGTCGGACAATAAAAGCGATTCCTTGAGGAAAACAATAGTACTATTTGTGTGAAGAATTGGACGAGAAGCTTGGCCAAGTGTAGCGCCAGCGTGCCATGTGGCTTGGACTGGTCCTTGCCAGTTGGGCGACGGATGGGATGATTAGAGGGTCACAGACCCTCAACTACAGAGGTTTTGGCCCAGTGGGCCAAGCTTCCCATCTGTTTGCTACACCAAGCTTCCCTTCAATTCAAGTCATTTGTGTGGCTAGACTAGCCAAAATAGCGTATCACGGCTACGAAATGTTAGGAGAAAAATAATGTGTGGTAGATTAATGAAAAACGTACAATGAAATTCTGAAATCATGGAAATATCCTACATTTCTATTTCATTATGTAAAACATTCGTCTGAGAGCCCAATGTTTCCTTTTTACCTAGAAGACATTCATAGCTACCCAACATTGCACGAGAACACATTTATGAATGTGCGTTGTTTCCAAGAAGAAAACAAACCATGTTTTTAGACCTCCAGAAAAAAGAAAAAAAAAACTTAACACGAACAGCACAAAGTCGGGTTCTTTGAAATACATAGGAAGTCTTAGTATAGTTTTGCATTTCATGAAGATTTGATGTGGTTCTTTCATACTCTCCAACGTTTATGGAAGTCTTCTCTTCAAATTCCTTTTGAGGACCACACTAAGGATAATTTTCTACCGTTACTATGTAACCCTATGCACGCTTTGCGTTCAACATATGGCTCTTGTTTTCTTTTTGGACAAACTTGTCCGAGGCAATGACCTGACCAGTCGCCAAAATACACAGCGACAATCTAGACATCGGGGCATGGCAAGCGCCTATTTTGAAAAGCCACCTCTCTGAAATGTGATCGTCCGCAATGACCATAGAGTTGATCCGCCACGAATTGCGTCAGCCCCAAGCTCCCACTTGACGTAATAGTATCACCTCTTAGGCCGCATGAATGACACGATTTTGAGGGGAGGTGTTTTCATGCAACCAAAAAACTCGTCATCATGTTCAAAGTTGTGAAATCTGGCAGATGACCATCAAAAACTTGGAATAAAAAAGAACGTTCCCGGTTGAAGACTCAGCTCGAGCTCTGCCAATAAATCATAAACAAATGGTTGTGTAACGGGTCGAGTCTCCAGCCCCTGCTCTGAAGTCATCGTCGGAGTTCGCATAATGGCGTTCTCAGTCCGCGTCATGGGTTTACCCCCTACGCAAGCCGAGGGGCAATCATCATCAACGACCCAGAGTAGGGAGACTCCAATATTTCGAGTCTCCAGAGGCCCATTTCCGTTTTTAGCCCTACCCCTGGTTTTGGGACCCAAACCAGGGGTTTTTACCTCGAACTCGTGTGTTCGCACGAGTTATTTCGTTATTTTATGTCGAAGTTCGTCGCAAAAAAACTTCGATTTATATTTTGACGTTGTGGCGCAAAGTCATCGCGTGCGAGACATGCTGGCAAATTTGCGCCAGTTCTCTCGTCCTCACCCTCGCTCCCCCTATCCCTCTTCCTCGCTTGCTCGTTTGCAAGGAGGTCGAGGGGGGCGAGGGCACGAGGCCACGCGGCCTCGCCCTCGAGGCCCTCGTGGCCCCTCAACCGCCAATCGGGCCGAGGCCGCGATCGGCGGCTGGCGGCTGGCCAACTGGTGGCCGGCCGGTTGCTTGGCCGGCCGCCAGCCATCCAGCCGGCCGGCAGCGAGCTGGCCGGCGGCCAGCGTAATGCTGGTCGCCGGCCAGCCCTCGCTGACGCGAGGGGTGGTGCGCAACCACCCCTCGCTTCAGCGAGGAGGGAGGGCCGAACCGGCCCTCCTGCTACATTCCTCCGCATTTATTATGAACCGTCTCGGTTCATGAACAACAAGCAGGGTTTTCAGTTAGTGAGTCATCAACATTGTGAAAGAAAATTAATAATTTCAATCACCAGCTAGACATGAACACGTGCATGGTACTTGGACCTAACCTGTAGCTTGTAGGTTAGCACGGCTAGCGGCCTCCCCCCTTTAGGCAGGAGCGTTCGCGCGACAACCATGTTGGGCGTCCCCAACCTCCTATGGCCGCTGTCCATGAATGTTGTCCTGTGGGAATGTCGTTCACTTTTTTCGCGTTCAGGTGGTACCTCCTGCCATGCGTCGATTTGTGCGAGCGGCAAACTCGCTCCAGTACTCGTTGACCACCCCCGTGGGCAACCGAGATTCGGGTTCCCATGAATTTTGTTCAGGTCCACAATCGGCCCAATAAATGAGGTACTCCCTAACAACGCGCGACCGAAGAGTACGATCTTGGTGTTGGAGTAGGCGAAGGACCTCGTATTGGCCGTCGGCAGCAAGGACTGCTGACGGTGGCTGAACGGTTCCGTCTGCCGTATATGGAGCCAGCAGGCCCACATGAAACATGTCATGTATCTTCATTCTCGGCGGAAGTAGCAATTGGTATGCAACTGGCCCGATGCTTGCCACAATGGGAAACGACCCAATCCACTTCGGCAGAAGTGTTCTTGCCCCTGGCAACATCAACCGAAGGTTTTTAGTGCTAAGCAGCACTTTGTCATCGATGTCAAACGAGACCTCCCGGCGACCTTTGTGGGCATATGCCTTTTGTCGCTGCCGAGCTGCTTGAAGGTGACCCTTTGCCTCCTGTAACAATGAGTCGATGCGCTCGGCAAAGGCTTGAGCGGAAGAAACCTGCCCTTCTGTACTCCCACGCTTCACCAATGAAGAGGGTACCACTGGATGCCGACCACTATTCAACACGAACGGTGTGAACTGTGTGGACTCGTTTACCGAGTTGTTCACCTGTCGGTGCTAGGAATTCGTCCCAATCATGCATGGCAGGGTCCATGTACATGAGGAGCATCTGCTCCAGAGTGCGATTCATGCGCTCTGTTTATCCGTCAGTTTGAGGGTGAAATGGTTTCGACAATTGCGACTCACTGCCGAAGTACTCGTGCATCTTTTGCCAGAACTTACTAGCAAATTTTTGATATCTATCGGAGATAATGCGCAACGGCAAGCCGTGGTACTTTACAACACCCTCAAAGGAGAGACGAATGGTCTCCCTGCGTTCACGTCAGTTGTTGTAGGAATATAGTGTTTCATCTTTGTCAAAAGATCCACAACCACTAGTATTGCATCGTGGCCATGGGCCGTGTCTGGAAGACCAGTATTGAAGTCCATTCTGACGCACTCCCATGGAGTCCCATGAATGGGAAGCTGTTGGAGGAGTCCAACAGGTTTCTTGTTACTAGCCTTATCCCGAAGACATGGGTCGCATGTCATGAAATACTTACGGACATGGGTACTCCCGCCTGGCCTCCAATAGTGGTCCGAGAGTGCTTGTCCGGTCTTTCGGGGTCCCACATGACCTGCGACCGGCGGGTCGTGGAACTGGGAGATAATCTTTGCTCGAAGGTATCCCGAGTTTGGCACAACAACTTGTTCTTTGTGCCAGAAGATTCCTACGGCCTCCACCAAGCCGTACTTGTCTAGATTTTGAGAGTCTTGAATCCACCAAGAATCCACACAGTATCCCATCTGCATCCTGTTTACAAAACCGTTGTAATGAATAATCTCTCGTGGTGGTTGCCACAGAGGTGCAGGGGGATATGGTGATTGTACTGTTGCTGTTGCAATGACCATAAGTCACCCACTAACCTCGGTGGTTGCTTTGATTTCTACAGGCTTTCGGCTTAGTGGATCGGCCACGTTGATGCGTCCTGACCAATATTCCCATGTGAACAAGAATCGGCTCAGGTATTCGCTCCAACGCGCCTGTTGTCCTAACAGATTCGGTTACATTTGGAAAACCACCAATGGGTTATGGTCGGTCACGACCGTCATACCCCCTTCAGCACCCTCGAGGTAGCAATGCCACGTCTTGAAAGTATGTTCTACCGCAAGGAGCTCTTGATCCCCAGTCGTGTACCGCGTTTCCGCGGGAATGAGCTTCCGGCTCTCATACGCAACTGGGTGACCGTTTTGCACGAGGACGGCTCCGAGTCCTATTACCGACTCATCACATCGAACCTCCCATGGTTGCGATGGATCCGGAAGAGCTAGGACGGGCTCCGTGGATAGAAGCTCTTTAAAAAGCATTCTCGCAATCAGATGTCCATTCCCAACGCACGTATTTTCGCATGAGCCTGGTAAGTGGTGATACCAGGGACGAATCCCCTTGCATAAACCGTGGAAAGTAGTTTGCAAATCCGAGGAAAGACCGAATCTGCCCAGCATTTTCGGGGCGTGACCAGTCCACAACGGATTGGACCTTTCGTGGGTCGACACGGATGCCGTCCTTGCCGACAATGTGTCCAAGGTATTCGAGCTCATCTTGTACAAACTTGCACTTGCTCACTTTCGCATAGAACTTCTGTTCTCGAAGGATTGAGAGAACTTCGCGCAGATGATATATGTGCTCTTCCATTGATTTGGAGAAAACCAGGATGTCGTCTAGGTAAACCAAGACGAACTTTCCAAGTTGCTTGGTGAACGTTCGGTTCATTTTTCCTTGGAAGGTTACCGGGGCATTTGTAAGCCCGAAGCATAACACTCGGAACTGATAGTGTCCCATATGTGTTCGAAACGCGGTTTGGGGCATATCATCTTCTGTGATGCGGATTTGATGGTACCCTTGAGACAAATCCAATGACGAAAATACTTTTGCACCTTGGAGTTGGTCAAAATGGTCCTCAATTCGCGGTAAGGGGAATCGATTTTTCACCATCAGCTTGTTCAACGCCCGGTAATCCACGTACATGCGTAAACCACCATCCTTTTTGTTCACAAAAAGGATCGGCAAACCGTACGGCGAGCTACTGGGCTCGATCCACCCCTTTCCAAGGTACTCTTTGATTGGGCGTTTGGCCTCTTGCCTTTTTGGTGGACTAAGACGATACATGGGTCCGAACGTAGGAGTCGCCTCCGGTTGCATCGGAATCGTGTGGCCCATGTGTCTTTCTGATGAAAGCCCAGTCGGTGGGTCTTGGAATACATCCGAGAACTCCGCCAATAGAGATTTGACCTCTTGTGGCGTGTCTTCCTCCACTTCGTCCTCCACTTTCTACAGTTGAGCCAAGAAGTATCGACAACCTTGTTGAAAACGTCTCTTGACCTGAATCGCAGACAAGCTGGCATGGACTTTGAGTCGGGTCGGTGATAATTCCGTACTCGGAATCAACGTAAAGCGGGCTGTCCTTTTGGAGGATCAAACGCTTTGATTTGAAGCATATTATAGCCTTGTACTCACAGAGCCAGGGATCGCCTAGCACCACGTCAAACGGGTCAAGAAGGTTGAGTACCTTCAACGTGACACACTGTGAATACCCTTGAATACAAATTTTTGCTTTACAAGTACCGATCACGGGTACCGTACGGTTGTGACCGACAACAACTGTGCCATTCGATGGCTCGTACTTCAGGCCAACCTGTCGTGTAAAGCCAAGGCTAACAAAAGAGCCATCTCCTCTAGTGTCAATAAGTACGTTCACGGGAGCACCAGCTAGGTGTCCTTTGAACGACATCCTCATGTTGTCTCTACTCTTCCGAGTGAACAGGCTCGACGACGGCAAGCCGAGTTTGTGATAAACACGGAATTTGTACGATGGGCGTCGCAACTCCCATGATTCACCCACTGGAGTTCACATCTTGTGGGCACGTGTGAATTCGGCTAGCACCTTCCAGTCTTTAAATTTTATTGGGTTGAAATCGTCGACTAAAGGTACCGCGGACGTGATTGAACTAATTGCTTTGAGGGAATTTGCTTCAATCACTGTGTCACACAAATCTTGCACAATGGTCGGTGTCGCCACCACTAAGCATGTACGATCATGCATCTCGTCCAGAGATGCAAGGTTTAGTGGACAATGCCAGTCAGCAAGTGTAGAATGTGGTTCAACAATAGGAGAGAAGACAACAGAGAAAATTGAACTCGTAAAAAACTCAAATTGTTTGACATCTTCATCTGAAAACATGAGCCCACACTCGTGATCCAATTTTATCCCTGAGTGGTCCCCACTAACGTCACTCTGGGATGGGGAAAACCCGCTCCACGGCCTTGTCCGTTTCCACGGCCAGGCCCACTGCCGCAACCGCGACCCTGTCCACGGCCCTATCCGCGGCCTCCTGCCGCACCATCCCCACGAGGTGCTGCTACTATAGCTAACACCGCGGCCTCTTGTCCACCACCAACAGCCTCAGGGCACTTGGCCCTAATGTGGCTTGGTTGCATGCAATTGTGGCAGAACCCTTCACGGAAGGCTGCGTTGCGACTCTCATGCACCACCTATAGCTCGTCATTCTCGCAGCTGCGCTTGTTTTTGGGGCCCTTGTGTCCACCAGCCTTCTTGGCTGGAGGGTTTGCAGCTGGCTGCTTGCCCTTGATTCCGCCTCGCTGTCCAGCAGACCACCAGTCCCGCAGCGTCCATGCGCATGTCGCGGCCTTGCTGTGCACGTGCGTTCGGCCGTGCATCAGAGTAGTGCTTCGGGTTCGCCGAATACACTTCGTTCATGTAGTCACGCAATACCCTCCAGCTTGTCCAAGCTTGGCCAATGGCTGTTGTGTTTGGTCTTGTCCTTCAGTTTCTTGCTAGCGAGACCATCACGCAAGTACTCATGCACTCTGGGTACTTGAAGGTCTGAGTCCCTTCGCCCTCGGTGAAGCTTCCAACTTCCTCCCCGAGTGCGGTGAACTCGCTCAAGTAGGATTCGAGCGAGCTACCCTGCTGCCTGAAGTCCTTGATCTTGTAGAAGGCACGCTGCGCCTCCTTACGCTGGGTGTATTTCTTGCGCATGATCGCGTAGAAGGCCTCTCACGGCATGGGTTGCCACTCGAGGTGCGGCTGCTGTATAGTCCACTCCTTAACCACATACTTGAAGAGTTTGTCTTCAAGCCGCGTTGTGGCAAGGTCGCCCCACTGGCTGAGTGGAGCCCTGTGGACACATAGAACGTGCCCCGTGTGATTCAGCTAGTCGGTGAGCTTCACGCCCTTCTGGAAGATCTCCACACCGTGGAGGAAGGACGTGTCCATGACCGACCCCGAAGTCGTCGAGGTAGGCAAGTCGTTGCTGCCACCAGCAGTGGCATCCGTAGTTGTGACATGCTGCGTTTGTTGCTTCATCTACAACTGGGTCACGCTCTGCAACGCCTTGTTGAGGTCGTTGCATCGGCGGCTTGCCCTATAGGCGGCCAGGTGCTGCAGCTGGTGATCACGGTCGAGGTCCTTGATGCTCTGCCCGACGTGGGCCAGCAGGTTGGCGAACGCGAACTTGAGCTCTGATGTTGTCAGAGCATCAGCGATAGCCGCCAGGGCCTCACGTTTTCCGGGCACCCTTACCCACTACAGGAGGGTACAGTTCACGTACACGACTCCAAGGAGTCCCACCTTTCAGAGGAGAATGTTGTCGGCGATGACGCTCGAGTGGGCGCTGCCTTGCCCCATTGCGGCCACATCGTAGGAAGGGGGTTCCACCCTCATTCCTCCGAGTGGTGCCGTATCTCCACCGTCGGTGGTGATCTTGAGCCGGCCTGCCGCCTTAGCAGCAAACTCCGCGAGCCTATGATGGTCATTATGAATTGCTATCGTGGCGTCGTCGTCCGGCTTGTTCTCGCGGGAACTTCCCGTGTGACTGCTTTCAGCGCCCTTGCTATTCTCGGCAGTCTCGCTACCATCGGCAACTTAAGGCGATGCGACAGGCACCTTATCCCTCTCGAGAAATCGGCTTGAGTTCGCCGCACGATGATAGCGATGATCGCGATCCTCGTCGCCTTTGCCATCATCGGCGTTGTGCTGTTCGTCGGGGTCCTCCTCCGGGAGATCCTCCTCCATCGCATCGTCCGTCGCGTGGAGGTCGCCCACGTGTGCGTCGACGTGCTCGTCGAGCACCTTTTTGGCCTCCAAACACTTCTCGGTGTCGTCGAGGTTGGCATTGGTTGCCTTAGGCGGTACGGTGGCCTTAGGCGGTACGGTTGCTTTTGGGTTGGCAACAGTGCTCGCGACGGCGGCTCCCAAAATTTGGAGTCCGCTGAGGGCATGTGATGAGAACGTCACCACCTTGTCCTTGTTGGTCTTGGACGGTCTGGCAATTGCCATCTCGTCGTTCGTGCAACTAGCACGTGAAGGTCGTTGTGAGGATCACTCCGCAACGAGGAGGAATCGCCTCCAAAGATGTTGCTCTCACGATCGCTGAGGCAATTATAAATGAATTTTCTATTTTCCTAGGCCGCCACGTCGGCACAAGGTCGTGGATTTTGAAACTAGTCTTCCTAAGCCGTGACTCACGGCAATTGGTAGCAAATAGATTCTAGGAAAACAGAAAATTACAATATAAGGAATTAACAAGAAGTGTGAGTACCGCTCACAAAGCTAGGGCAAAGAGTGAGAGAAGAATTAGAACAATTCTTAGCAACTCCTCCAATCCTACTTCTAACTTCTTGTCTTCTTCTTGTCTTCTTGTCTTCCTTGGCGCGCGCGCCCCTTGGCGGCGTCCTCCTTGAGCCGGCGGCATTGGGAAAGCCACTGAAAGTTCTCAAGGTGTCTTCCTCCCTCTTTTAGGGCTTCCTCAAGCTATGAGAGCCCCTGACCTTGGGAAGAAACACTGTCCCAATTTTTTGGTTGAAGGAGGGAACCTTGAAAAGAGGGGAAAAACTTGGTGGTTTGGGGGTGGGCACTCCACACCCCGTCCCACCAAAATCCCTTAGGTCCCCTGGAGGTGAGGAGAGACTGGAGGGAAGAGGATCCCCCGAATAGAGCTCTTTTTCAGCACTTAATGGCACTTAAATCCGTTAGTTGTAGATACCGTAGTCCCTTTCAGCGTTTCTGCTGCTGCTTGCAGCTGCTGCCGGCGGCGTTTTATATAGGACGTAACAGCCGTTTCCGTCGAACCCTTGGTCGCAAGGGTCGTCTGGCTCTAAGAACCACTGTAACGGATCGAGTCTTCAGCTCCTGCTTTGAAGTCGTCGTTGGAGTTCGCAGAATGGCGTTCTCAGTCCGCGTCAGGGGTTTACCCCCTTCGCAGGACTGAGGGACAATCGTCAGCAACGACCGAGAGCAGGGAGACTCGAATATTTCGAGTCTCCGGAGGCCCATTTCTGTTTTTAACCCTACCCCTGGTTTTCGGACCTAAACCAGGGGTTTTTACCTCGTGTTGTCTTACGCGTGTACACGGCATACGGTGACCTTTCGGCTCATGTCCATGCTCGTGCAGATCCCTGAGGTGGCCGTTGCTGCCGGCTTGTGGGGGAGTTGACGTGGTGTTGACCCGGTCCGTGGTGCACCCCCAACAAGCAGGCGGACCACCGCGAGGTGGCGACCAAGCCACCATTGCCTGGCGTGCAGCTGCCACGACATCCCGGGTGCCTCCCGTGGTCCTTTACAGTGTTTCTGTAGGTGCTAGAATTTTCTCGGTGGACAGGCCGTTCGGCCCGAACTGCATGTTTTGCATGTTTTCGCCACCGACTGATGTCGGACCTGTGCGTGTGACCAGCTGTAGCATCAGGCTCAGGATTCTGCAGCTTTAGGATCCGACGGTGCTCCGTTTGGACTACCGTGCGCAGAGTTACGGCCAAAACAGCGGTTTTGGGCCAGGTTCGGACAGACAGGCACTGCCGTGTGTGACACCCGCTGTGCACCATGGCAGGTATTTATCCTATGTGACTGTCATTCATTCTCCCTCTCTGCATTTACTTCAGTTGAAGCTTGAGATGCAAGTGCACGTGTCTCTCCCTACCCTTGCTGTCCCTTGCATGACCTATGTGTCAACCAGCCAGACCCGTGCTGTCAGGCTAGCAAGAAGAAAGGCTAGGAAGCTTCCTGGAATCTTCTCATGGTATCAGAGCAGGCGAGCCAGTGCTCGTCGTGCTGCGCAGCAGAGACGCAGCAGCTGCAGCAGCAGTGAGCAGCAGCAGTGGCAGCAGCCCACAGCAGCAGCAGCAGGTCCTGGTTGGACCCATCACCACCCTGAGTCGCTTGAAGCGACAAGAGCAAGCAGCGACGCATATGCCATCATCCTGATGCCTCAGAAACCGCAACGGCAGGTTCGTGCTGCAGCTGCAGCGTGCCACAACGGCTTGAGGCCGTTGGAGCCCTTGCGCGCAGCAGCAGCCGGTCCGAGGCCGCCCGTGTGGCGACTTGGAGCCGCAAACCGGGCGAGGAACGGCACCATCAGCGAGCAACAGCAGCAGCGGCGGCCGTCGCCACTAAGGCACCAGAGGCACCAGCACCTTTTGTAGGTGCTGACTCCAGCCGTGCAGCTTCCTGGAAGCCGCACGGACGTGGAGGAGCCGCAGACGCAAATCGCGTCAGCCGCCATCCTCTCTTCACCCGCCTGTGCGGGATTCAAATCGCCACCAAAAGTTGCGCGCTATGGCTCGTTGGAAATCTTAGATCTCAAGCTTTCCATCGCGCCCTTCCTCGCCTCATTTGGAGCTCTGTAGCCTCCAGCATTCACCGTTCCGCATCACTGATTTGAATTTTTCATTTTTTTCGGCCTGAGCACAAAATCAGGTCGTATTGGCCTTTTTCCCCACTTTTTGAAGACGAAAATTTCACCATTGTCTTCAGCATCCTCAGACGCCTCTGTGGTCCAAATGTCGCTTCATTTGGACAACCTTCAAATTTTAGTGGTGAAAATTTAAATTTTTAAATTTTCAGCACTTAGCCGACTTTTTGGTCAGAAGGTCGACTTTTGCCACTGTCCTAAATTGGAGAGAAACACCGTCAGATTTGAGATCTGACACCTTTCATCCCCACCTCCTGCCTCACTCCCATCAGCAGCAGCAGTAGCAGCAGCAGCAGCAGTGACAGCCGTGGTAGCGGCACCGACCACATCAGCCGTGGAGGCGGTACTGACGTCGCAGACGACATCAACGTTGGCTCTGTCGCTGACAATGCTTTTGTCGACAACAGCCACAGCGACAGTAGCAGCAACAGCAGCAGCAGCAGCAGCAGCGACGGTGACTGCCATGATGGTGTCACCTGTGTCGCGCGCGGTGGCCTCCTCGTCCACTCTGGCACCATACTCCCGAGACCGTGTCATCACCAAGCTTCTGCAGCAGCTGGCTCTTCGCTCATCTCAGGGGAGTGCGAGTGTGTTGACTGAGCCGACTGATCATACTGCTTGTGCTGCCGCTTCTGTGTCGTTGCGTGGGGATGCTTGTGGCGGTGCTCACTCTGCTGTGTGTGTCAGCGAGGGACCTGATGATGTGTCCTGGCTTGCTGAGTCGTAGTCTCGCATGTTGCGTCGTGACCAGCAGTCCTCTGCCGAGCGTCCTGCCGCGTTCTCCTGTTCCATCGCCATGTGTTCTGTCACATCGTCGAGTCGTGTTTCAGATGCCACCTGGGTCATCGACTCAGGGGCCACCCATCACATGACGTGTCGTCGCCGTGAGTTCGTCGTCCTTGGTCCCGTGGGGTCTGTTCGCGCTGTTCGCACTGCGTCAGACCATGAGGTCCCGGTCCAGGGTGTTGGTGTCGTGCAGTTCCATGGTCCGTCTGGCCCGTTGTACATTTCCGACGTCTTGTATGTGCCAGATCTAGAGCTCAGCCTGCTCTCTGTGCGTGCCTGTACGCGCATGGGTCTCGGCGTGTCTCACACTGGGGATGATGCCACTATCTTCGTGTGTGACACACCGGAGACTGTTTTGCGTGGAACAGTTGTCGATGACCTGTACCACGTCTCTCATGAACGCTCTCTTTCTCCGACACCTCCATCCCCCACATCGCGTGTTTTTGTGACCGGTACTTTGTCTCCTGAGCACCAGCGCCTGCTGCACAGGCGTCTGTGTCACGTGCACATGGACGCTATTGATAGCCTTGTGCGCTTGCAGCCTGCGCTCGGTCTTGACGCGGCTTCGTTCGAGAAGCCGCCCAAGACCGACTGTCTTGAGTGTGCTCAAGGCAAGATGCACCGCCGCTCTTACCCATTGTCCAAGTCGCGAGCTATTCGCCCTCTCGAACTTGTCCACTCGGACCTCCTGGACCCGCTCCCTGTCGAGTTCCAGGAGGATCGAGGTCGCTATGTCCTGACACTGACTGATGATTTCACCCGTATGCGGTGGGTCTACAGTCTTCGTCAGAAGAGTGACGCCGCTGTGGCCGTCCGCCTGTGGCTGGTCATGGCGGAACGGCAGTCTCGCCACACTCTGCAGACCTTCCGCTCTGACCGCGGGGGGGAGTTCCTCGGGGATATGGAGCGGTACTTCGCTGAGCATGGTGTGTACCACCAGCTCTCAGCACCCGCTACCCCCCAGCAGAACGGAGTGTCTGAGCGTTGGAACCGCACGATGGAGGATGCGGTCCGCACCATGCGTATTGAGAGCGGTCTCCCAGAGTCCTTCACATTTGAGGGCTTTGCCTACATGACCTGGGTGTGGAACCGCATCCCACACGGACGGCTGCCTCT
>SZWC01017563.1:43957-60172 GCA_023375785.1 Penium margaritaceum | reverse complement strand
CGTACTCAGCTTCTGTGCTCGAGGTGGCCACGACCACCTGTCGCTTGCTGCACCAGCTGATGGCACCTCCATTCATGAGAAACACATGTCCAGAGATGGACTTGCGGGTCTCAGGATTTGAAGCCCACTCTGCATCTGTGTAGCCGATGATAGTGTTGTCGTTACCGTTGTAGGTGATGCCGACGTTGATGGTTCCAACAAGGTAGCGGAAGATCCGCTTCACTGCCTTCCAGTACTCCGGTCCAGGATTAGCCATGTGCTGGCTCATAGCGCTCACGGCCTGTGCGAGGTCAGGTCTGGTTGCCACCATCAGGTACATGAGACTGCCGACGGCGCTCTGGTACTTCTGCCGCTCAGCTGCATCTGCTTCTCCACTGAAGCTCACGAGGTACTACTGCGTCTCCAGCGGCGTGCCGATGGATTTGGCTTCTACCATGCCGAACCGCTGCAGGACGTCCTTGATGTAGCGACTCTGCTATAGCGAGAGAGAGCGTGACTTGCGGTCACGCGTGATCTGGATACCGAGGAAGTATGACGCCTCCCCGAGATCAGACATCTGGAAGCGCTCCTGCATGGCCTCCTTGAACTCCTACAGTGCACACATGCTCTTGGAGAGGAGGAGCATGTCATCCACATAGATATTGATGCTGAGGATCTCATGCTCAGGCTGCCAGCGATACACGCTGTAGTCACACTCGCTGCGCTCAAACCCCATGCACTGCAATGCCGCATCCAACTTCTGGTTCCAAGCACGCAACGCTTGCTTGAGGCCGTACAGCGACTTCTGCAGCTTGCAAACCAGGTGCTCCTGGCCATCCATGATGAACCCCTCCAGCTGCTCCATGTAGATCTCCTTCTCCAAGTCACCATTCAAGAATGCCGTATTGACATCCATGTAGTGAACTTCGAAGTCCTCAGCTGCTGCATAAGAGAGGAATGTACGCACAGAGGCAAAGTTTGCAACAGGGGCAGAAGTTTCTGTGTAGTCGATGCCCTCCTGCTGCGAGTAGCCCTTGGCGACCAGCCTCGCCTTGTACTTTTCCAGATTACCATCCACTCCCCGCTTCTTCTTGAACACCCACTTGCACTTGATCACCTTACGTCCAGGTGGACGCTTAGTCAGCTGCCACGTGCCGTTATCCAGCTGCGACTATATCTCCTGCTGCACGGCTTGTGCCCAATCTGCTGCATCCGGTGCAGCCATGGCCTCCTTGTATGACGTTGGCTCATCTGAATCTGCCGCAACTGCGATATTCATCTATTCTGGTTTCTGCAGAATCTAGAAATGGCCGCGCTCAGCAGGCTTGTAACGCACCCTAAGAGGGTACCTGCGACATGGTGCTGGAGCGTTAGCGGGCGGCTGGCGCGGTATTGCTGGCACAACTGCTGCTGCTGGTGATGCTACATCTTCCTCCTCTGCTTCTGCCGGTGAGGCTGTTGTATCTGCTGCGTCAGACATGGGAGAGTAAAGTGATTCTCCCACTGTCATAGTAGAGGAAAGATCGGGAGAGACTGGGTGAGGAAGGATTTCTGCTCCCACTGTCTCGTCAGCTGCTGGTTCTGCTGCCTCTTCACAGACAATGTTGGTGCCGATGACGTTGCTCTCGTTGAAGACGACATCCGTGGAGATGATGACGTGGCCTGTATCCCTCTCGTAGAGGCGATAGGCCTTGCTTGCCACGTCGTAGCCCATCATCAGCATCTGCGCACTCTTTTCATCCCATTTCTGCCGCTTCTCCTTGGACTCGTGCATGTGCGCCAGGCTCCCAAATGCTCGGAGATGATCCACGCTCGGTTTCTTGCCGATCCTCGTCTCGTACGGTGTCATGTGCTCCAGCGCCTTAGTTGGACTGCGGTTCTTGATATAGACCGCAGTGCTCACGGCTTCAGCCCAGAAGTCGTAGGTCAGCCGGGCCGCGTGTAGCATGGAGCGCGCCGACTCCACAATGGTACGGTTGGCGCGTTCTGCTACACCGTTTTGCTGCAGCGAGTACGGCGCGGTACGTTGCGCCTTGATGCCAGCTGCTGCGAGGTAGTCCTAGAACGCCTTGCTCAGGTACTCTCCACCGCGATCGCTGTGCAGCGCCGTGATCTTCTTGCCAGTCTGGTTCTCCACCATGGCCTTGAACTCCTTGAACCTGTGAAAGTACTGGTCCTTGGAAGGAAGGAAGTACACAGCAGTGTAACGGCTGAAATCATCAATGAAGGTCAGGAAATACCTAGAGCCTCCAAAGCTCTGGGTCTGCATCGGTCCGCACAAGTCCGTGTGGACCAGCTCCAACACCTCCTTCGCNATCTTGGTCGTCCCCAGCAGGCGGTACATGTTGCCCTCCTTCACCGACCTGGCCAACTCCTCTCCTGTATCCTTGGTGAGGATGTAGCCATAGTCATCATCGAAGACAACGCGCAGTCCTATGTTTGTAAGAGAGGAGACTGAGAGGAGGTTGAATGCAGCGTTAGGTACGTACAGCACGCCATGGAACACTCCCACTTCAATGCCACGCGAGGTCTCCAACCACATCTCCACAATCCCAATCCCCTCAGCATACAGTACCCGATCATCACCCAAAGCGATAGGACGGGGAGGGATGGACAGCAACTGCGTAAACCACTCCTTGTTGTGCGTCAGACTCTTGGTATACCCAGAGTCTTTGTACCACGCCAGATCCGCCCTCTCCTTCTGCGACATGTCAGAATTCGCCATGAAGAGGCGGTCGCGCACCTCCTTGGCCACGTTCATGTTGCCAAAATGGCGCACGCCGGTCTGGTTCTGCTGCTGCTGCTGCTGGTGCTGCTGACGTTGCTATGACTGCTGCTGCTGTTGCTATGAAGATTGCTGCTTTTGCTGCTGCTGCTGCTGCTCCTTCTGGTCCCTCTTGAACTTGAAGCACTCTTTCTTGTAGTGCTCCTCTTTCTGGAAATAATGGCACTTGTCCTTCTTCTTGCCTCTCTGCTGCCCGGACTACTGCTGCTGCTGGTTGCGTAAGCCCATCGCCATGAAAGCTGCTTCACTGCTGCTGCTACCGCCATTGCGTTTGGCGGCATTGTGACGCAGTTCCACCTGCACCAGATGTGTGCAGATAAAGTCGAGGTCGAGAGTTGGCTGGCAGTCCAGCGTCTCTCGTACCGTGTCGTAGCTGGTTGGGAGTCCCCTCAGCAAGAGGAGGATGAAACGTGTCTCTTTCACAGGGTTGCCGGATGCTCTCAGCTGCTTCGCCAGCTCCTTTGCCCTGTCCAGGTATGCCTCCATCCCTTCACCACCTTGCATTCTCAGCGCCATCATCTTTTCCTCCAAAAGCATGCTTCTTGTACAACGTGTCCCACCCCTCCTTTGCAGTAGCCTTGTCACTCACATACTGAAGATGCGGGTTGGAGATGGTATTGACAAGCAACCTGTAGGCCTGCCTGTCCTTCTTCTTCCACTCCTCATATACCGTCGCTGCAGTTGTAGATGATGAACTTGCATCTGCTGCACCTTTCTGCAGCGTCTTCCCTGCCACCACCTGAGCTGCGGTGATGCCTTTTGCCTGTGGAGGCGGAGCGCGCTCGTCGCTGCTCACCACCTCCCACAAGCCTCTCTCCTCCAAAAGGAGGCGGGTACGGATCTTCCAAAACGTGAAGTTGGCATGTCCTTCCAGCCTCTTCAATGGCTGGGCTGCTGTTACCACATCTGCTGCTGCCATTTTGAGCTTTGGTGATGCTCAACGCTGCCCTTGGGTGGCGGCGCTACCCCTGCTTCTGCTGCTGCTTGTGCTAGAAATTTGTCTGACAGAAAATGGACTGTAGATGGCAGCAGACTTGGACTTTGGAAAAACTGAGCCCACCGCTGGAACATTCAGCTCAAAACCTTTCAGATCGACCCATAAAACAGGGTCATCAACAGGGGATTCTGAAAGATATGCCCTCTTGAAAACAGGGTGTACTTCTGCTCCTACTCCAACTCAGACGAGCCAGCTTGTAAACGGCGTTTCTCCCAAACGAATCAATGGAATGCAATTATTTTGGCACCAATGGAAAGCTTAGGAAAAATACTACAGTTCGCATGTGCGAAGTTTTAAATTTGACAAAGAAACAAGGGAGTTATGGTCATCACAAGGCGACAGTCTTACTCATAGAGAAGAGTGTAGTCCTGGCTGACCTCGTTTTAAGCATAACTTTCCATCCGACTGTTGGATGTACGTGATCATGACCTCGTTGGAAAGCTTGTCTTGCGAACTTGAAGATCCACTGGTTGATTGTCAAATTTGGTCACGGTTTGACCCTAACCCGTCACTTTCAAAGTGATGGCCTGTGCTGGCTGAATCTGGCAGAATCTGGCTCTGATACCAAATGTTGGATCTGGAGGAGAGAGGGAGTCTTGGAGTAGCGAGCATGTTGGAATGAAAGGGCATCACTTGTGCTGTAGAATGGTTGTTGAATCACTCAAAATGATGGAGTACATATAGAGCTAGAGCTTGGGCAAGTCAGCCCTCTCACAAGCCACACCACTTAGCCATGGAGGCTAAGGCTCATACACTAGAGTCCACAATCTCACACAAGGGAGGAAATCAGCCTAACAATCAGGCTGACCAGTCACACACAACCTAGAGAGTTAGAGAATGCTCTCATGGCACACTCCAAGTGGTCAGATCACCCACAAATCCATGGAGAATCGCCATGTCTCCATGGCTAGCACACAAGGATCTCACCTCACCTAAAAAGTAAGGAGAGGTGCCTTTATCCTAGTCAGCACACTCTTACAAGGCAATCCTAAGACCAAGGACCTTTTTGGATATTTCTCCTATCAGGTCTTGACCCTGGACCTCTTGCCTTTTTCTTTTCTCAGGCTAAGGCATGGAGCCATCGCCCATGGCCACCCAGACATCGGCGATCCATGACCCCTAAAACTTCGAAAATTCATATCTCCCAATCCGACCGTTGGATCGGCCTGAAAATTGGATTGTAGATTATTTGTCACCTGATCTTTCCAATGGTGAAGACGGATTGACGATCAGAGCAGGCATCTGGAAGTTTCCTGGAACTTGCTCCTGTGGACTTGAAACTGAGCCGGACGGCTCCTTTCCCAACACCTGATGGGAGAAATATCCAAAAAGTTCCTAGATTATTGGATTGCCTTGTCAAAGTGTGTTGACTACAAAAAAGGTACCTCTCCTTACTTTTCAGGTGAGGTGAGATCCTTGTGTGCTAGCCATGGACACATGGTGATTCTCTATGGGATTGTGGGTTATGTGACCACTAGGAGTGTGCCATGAGAGCATTTTCTAGCTCTCTAGGTCGTGTGTGAGTGGTCACCATGATTTCTAGGCTGATTTCCTCTCTTGTGAGAGATTATGGACTCTAGTGTGTAAGTCTTAGCCTCCATGGCTAAGTCGTGTGACTTGTGAGAGGGCTGACTTGCCCCTTCTCTGGCTCTATATGTACTCCATCATTTTTAGTGATTCAATAACCATTCTTCAGCACAAGTGATGCCCTTTGAGTCCCACATGTTTGCTGCTCCAAGGCTCCTTCTCTACTCCAGTTCCAATACTTGGTATGAGAGCCAAGTTCAGCCACTTTCTGCCAGCACAGGCCGGCACTTTGACAGTGACGGGTCAGGGTAGAACCTTCAGTAAATTTGACGATCTAGTACTGGATCTTCCAGTTCAAGAGAGAAAATTGCAAACATCCAACCGTCGGATTGAGAGTTATGCTGAAAACGAGGTCGGCCAGGTCTACACTCTTCTTTATGAGTAAGATTGTCGCTTTATGATGACCATAACTCTCTTGATTCTTTGTTACATTAAAAAGTAGCACATGGAAATTGAAGTATTTCTTCTAAGATTTGTATTGGCATAAATCTTAGGAAAAATCTGTACGTTTGGGAGAAATGCCGTTTGCAAGCTGGCTGGTCTAAGCTAGAGTACGAGCAGTAGTATACCTTGTTTTCAAAAGAGCATATCTCTGCAAATCCCATATTGATGACCCTGTTTTATGGATCAATCTGAAAGGTTTTTAGCTGAATTTTCAAGTGGTGGGATTAGTCGTTCGCAATTCCCAGTCTGCTGTCTTGTACAGACCACTTTTTGTTAGACAGATTTCCGGCAGAAGGAATAGTAGAAGCAGAGGTAGCGCAGCCACTCAAGGGTAGCGCTGAGCATCACCAAAGCTCAAAATGACAGCAATAGGCATGGTAATAGCAGCCCAGCCTTTGGAAAGGCTGGAAGGACGCGCCAAATTTATGCCAACTTTACGCCAACTTTCGTACCCGCCTCCTTTTAGAGGAGAGGGGCTTGTGGGAGGTGGTGAGCGGCGACGAGCATACTCCACCTCCACAAGAAAAAGGCATCACTGTAGAGGAGGTGGTGGCGGAAAAGACGCCACAGAAAGGTACAGAAGATGCAAGTTCATCTACAAGTACATCAGTGGCATATGAGGAGTGGAAGAAGAAGGACAGGCAGGCCTACATGCTACTTGTCAACACCATCTCCAACCCGCATCTTTAGTACGTGAGTGACAAGGCTACTGCAAAAGAGGAGTGGGACATGTACGAGAAGTATGAGAGCAAGGATCCTCCATTCCTCATGCTTTTCGAGGAGAAGATGATGACGTTGAAAAATCAGGGTGGCGTGTTGGAACTGGAGGAGAGAGGGAGCCTTGGAGAAGCAAGCATGTAAACTGGAAGGGCATTATTTGTACTGGAGAATGGTTATCAAATTACTCAAAATCATGGAGTACATATAGAGCTAGAGCTTGGGTAAGGCAGTCCTCTCACAAGCCACACCACTTAGTCATGGAGGCTAAGGCTCACATACTAGAGTCCATAATCTCACACAAGGGAGGAAATCAGCCTAGCAATCAGTCTGACTACTCACACACAATCTAGAGAGCTAGAAAATGCTCTTATGGCACACTCCTAGTGGTCACATAATCCACAATCCCATAGAAAATTGCCATGTATCCTTGGCTAGCACACAAGGATCTCACCGTACCTAAAAAGTAAGGAGAGGTACCTTTTTCCTAGTCAGTACACTTGGAGTATACTGTGTACTCGGCTTGGAGTATACTATGACAAGACAACCCAAGAATCCAGGACCTTTTTAATTATTTCTCCCATTAGGTCTTGACCCTGGACCTCTTGCCTATTTCTTTTCTCAGACTAAGGCATGGAGCCATCGCCCATGGTCAATCGCATATCGACGGTCGATGACCCTAGAAACTTCGAAAATTCATATCTCCCCATCCGACTGTTGGATTGATCTCGAACTTGGACTGTGGACATTTTGCCACCTGATCTTTCCAATGATTAAGTCAGATTGACGATCGGAGCAGGCATCTGGTAGTTTTCTAGAACTTGCTCTTGTGGACCTGAAACTTAGCCTGATGGCTCCTTTCCCAACATGGCGAAGGGATGGAGACGTGTCAACCTGCCTGAGGTGACGGTTTAGAAAACGGGTTCCGACACAATGGTTCCCGCCGACCAGTCTTGGTATTGCAACCAAGAGATGATATCACCCTCAGAGCCAATGTTCCACACTGAGCAATTCATAGGAATCTCCGCCTTGCACTGTGTCCTTAGTACGTGGTCACTTTCGCATGAGGAAACTCCTGGGGCGTAGACCAACCAATACTTCTTTAGTGTCTGCCTATCATGGAAAACTCTGTCACGAGATTCAAAGTTAAGAACAGTACTCAATGAAAGACAACTGACAGGTTCTTATAATCCTAGAGCTAGCCTCTAGCCTAGGCGCGCAGTGGCTCCTTGGATGACCTACTTTATGTCACTCCGCACTTGGCCACGGTCTAGAGTAAACGGCGCCGACAGGCAAACCGCCGACCGCCCTTGGTATTTCAACCAAGATAGAGATCACCCACGGAGTGGTGTTTCCACACTGAAAGGTTCACTTAGCTTGTCCCAACCGTGGCCGGAGAGTGTTCCAAACTCACCCAATTAGCAATGCTACATACATAAGTGTGCACTTGCACTTGTTCTTTACCCTCTTTCTTGGTGGCCAACAAGGGATTAGTTTTCTCCCAAGTCTCAAGAGTAAGAGATGATGATTTTATCACATGCAAATGACAGGCTTTATTTAGTCTCTGGTCAGTGCTCCCAGTGGCTCCTTGGAGGGGCCTCCCCCCAAGGCCACCCTAGACAGTGTCATCAGCTTTGATGACATGGCACCCTTTGTGACCGCCAAGTGGCGCTTGATCCACGTTGGACCTTAGAAGCTTCTAGGAAGCTTCCTTGGCCCTTTTTAGTCACAAAGAAAGTTTGGTCCTGGCAGGATTTGACCCCGGACCTCTCACTTGCGAGACGGCGCCTTCACCCACTAGGCTGTAGGAAGTTGTCCTAAGGAGCATGCACCAGGTAGACTACCAAGAGTAGACCAAGGGGACTTGCTCCACAAGGATAAGCAGTGCATGCCTTGTCTCTCTTAGCCTCTCTTCGTGTCGCTGGAGGACTTGTGCTACAAGCGCAGTGCATACCCAGTCTAAATCTTCCGCTGATTGGACCAGGAGCATACATAGAACATAACACTTTGGGGGCACTTTCGATTGCGTCATCCCCCTACCTGTGTGACCGCCAAGTGGCGCGAGCCACCAGGAAGGACCTTCGAATGTTCTGAGATGTCTCTTAGAGACCTTCCTATCCCCCTTTTGGTCACAAAGAAAATAAGTCACCAGGCTGGGATTTGACCCAATGACTAACTCTGGAACGTCTCAGCCACAAGGAGTTGTCCTACGTAGTGTTTACTAGCTTTACTATCCAGATAAGACCAAGGGGATTTGCTCCAAAGGAGCAGTGCATGCCTTGTCCATCTGGACGAGACTTAGGGGACTTTCTCCAAGGGAGCAGTGCATGCCCAGACCGTCCTGTGCCTGTCCAAATATCAGCCATGGACAAGGAGCATACCAGGTCAACAAACTCTCTGTTGCACTCCTGTCCATTAGCTATAAGATCTCTCCTCTCTCCAGTAGTCTTGGCCTCAGTTGCCTCCGTTTGTGGTACTTTCATCTCGGTAAGCAAACTGCATAGCCACTCTGTCTCCTTGCATGCTTCCGATAGAGCCATGTACTCTGCCTCAGTGGTAGAGAGGGAAACATAGTCTTGCTTTCTGCTTGACCAAGAGAATTCACCACCGTTCAAGAGGCACACAAAGGCTGAGATGGACTTTGTGTCATCAATTCTTCCTCCTCAGTCGGCGTCTGTGTAGTACACCAGCCGCAGCGGGTCAAATCCTTCTTGGCCTCCAAACTTGAGTTGCATGTCTCGGATATTCAGTACATTGCGCATGATGTGCTTGACTGCCTGCCAGTGCTGTGGCCCTGGATTGGCCTCAAACCTGCTCACTTGTCCCACAGCATAACAAATGTCAGGACGTATTCCTACCATGGCATACATGAGGCTACCAATAGTAGACAGGTAGGGAATGTCCTCCATCTCACCCCGTTTTGCTTCAGCGATGGGGCTCATGGAAGAGGAGAGCTTGATGTCTATTGTCATGGGTGTGCTGATGGGCTTGCAGTCCTCAATGTTGTAGCGCTTGCGGACCTCCATGATGTTTTTGGTCTGGTTGAGCTCGATGGTGCCTACAGCTCGATTGCATTGGACAGTTATCCCGAGGTAGAACTCGAGCGGACCCATGTCCTTCATCTTGAACCTGTTGCTGAGATCTGTCTTCAGCTTGTTCAATAGCTACACCAATGATGAGCAGATGATCAGGTCATCCATGTACAGTACAACCAGCATCAAGCCTTGCTCATCCTACCGCACACAAACACTAGAGTCATTCTGGCAGTGCATGAAGGTGACCCCGACCATGAAGCCGTCCATCTCCTTGTACCAGATCCTTGGAGCGTGTTTCAGCGCGTAGAGTGCTTTGACCAGTTTGTAAACCTTGCCCTCTAGAGCTTTCACTTCCTCGGGCACTTCCATCAGCACTTCTTTGTCTAGCTTCCCGTAGAGGAAAGCTGTCTTGACATCCATCTGGTGGAACTCTAGATCTTTTCGAGCAGCAATGCCCAACATGGATCTGATGGAGGCAAAGGTGAAGACAGGCGTGAATGTCTCTTCGTAGTATGAGCTTGTACACTGGGAAAACCCCTTTGCTACAATTCTTTGGAGAAAACCACAACGCTGGGATAGTCCCATCCTGCTTGAACTTTTTGTAGAGTATCCACTTTGACCCCACCACGTGTGCGTTTGGAGACCTGTCCACAAGAACCCATGTTTCGTTATCTTCAATGGATACGAGTTCGCTATCCACCACCTCCTTCCTCTTGGCCGTATCTAGCATGTTCATACCCTCCGTTACGGTCACAGGTTCTCCCTGAGCCAAGCATGGCCAGTTGAGTCCGGTCCATTCCACACTCTCAGCATCGTACTTGGGCAGAGGTTTCTTCTGGCGCATACTATGTCGGAGTGTTGCCGATGGTGTTTCAAGGCTTAGTTGCTTCTGTTGCTCCTCTGCTGCCAGTGATCCGTTGTTTGAGGAAGAGCCATTGGCCTAAGAGTTTGACTGAGAGGCCTCGGACGACTCAGATACAGTGTTAGAGTTCGTCGTTGTATCAGCCTGCATAGCCACTCTTCCTGCAGTACCACCATTCACTGGCACCATCTGCCAGTTTTCTGGTGCCTGATCACCTGATTTGGGAGCAACACTGCCTACTCTCCTGATTTAGGAGCATGGATAGGGTCCAGCGACTCTCCCTTGCCGGACGTCCTTTCATCAAACTCGACATCTCGGCTCCTGATGAGCTCTCTAGCCGCTTGGTCCCACAGCCTGTACGCCTTGTGTGCATTGTTGTATTCGACCATTACACACTTACGAGCACGTGCATCCAGCTTGCCACTTCCTTCTCTTGCTTGGACCTTTGTCAGGCAGTACAGCCAAAGACCCTCAAGTGTGAGGCATCTGGCTTCTTCCCTGACCAAGCCTCTTGTGGCATCCTGAGCTACTTCTCTTGCTGCTCCTTACCACGTCTTCCAAACGCGGTTGACGAAGTGAGATTTACAAGGTAGCAAGCAGTTCTTGCAGCTTCAATCGAGAAGCGAGATGGGAGTTTGGCATCGAAGAGCATACTTTGTGACATGTCGAAGATAGTCTGATTCATCCGCTCGGCAACGTCATTACACTGGGGGGTGTAAGGCGTGGTGGTCCGGTTGTTGATGCCGTATTGGCTCAACCAGCCTTTGCATGCCTCGTACTCACCACCTTCTTGCTTGTCTGCCGCTCTACCATTGCGACAAACTCTTGCCACTTCTCCTTGACCTCTTCCTTTGTCTTGAGGAAGTAGATCCACATCTTGCGACTGTGGTCATTAATGAAGGTCAAGAAATACTTGTTGCCGCCGTTTCAAGGGGTGCGGAATGGTCCGCATACATCAGAGTGAATCAGGTCCAAGATTGATATCACACGTTGCCCATTACGCTCAAAGGACTTTCTTTTTGGCTTGACTTGGAGGCATGGCTCACACAGCTTTTTACACTTTCCCTCATCCTTGGCCTTGCATCCCTCCATCCCATGAACTACTTCGTGCTCCTGTATAGCTTGGAGTGTGATGTCGGCCACATGGCGTGTGCCACAGGTCAGCATCTCTGTTGGTGGAGTTGGCTGCCATGGTGACGGCTTGTGGTGCAACATCAGGCTTTAGACACTTGGGCTCGTCAACCGCCGCATGTCCCTCATTTGTACTCTCAAGGAGTTTGGTCTGTCGCACGTAGAGCCCATCAACTCTTCAGACGTGTGAGACAAGACTTTCCTTAGGATAGGAGATCTTGATGTCCTTATTCCTGACAATCACGGCCTCCTCCTCTGTGAAGACGACTGTCATGTCGTGGTCCGTGATTTTGGATACCGACAAGAGGTTTGCCACAAAAGACGACATGTAGACGACGTTCTCCAGCTTCAAGTCTTTTTAGCATCGTTCACATTCATGCTGATTTACTTATCTCCCTCGCCTTGTGCATGGACAAGGCTGCCGTTTCCACACCTGAAGTGACGTTCAATGTCCCCAATGGAGATGAACCCATCTTTCTCCCTTGAAGAGTGGTGGTTCGTCCCAGAGTCAAGTCCTTGGGCTCTACGCTTGAGGAGTACCGCTCCCTTGGTTGCCGGCACGCTCTCAGCCATCATGTTCGTCAACTCCTTCTAACCCTTTCCTTTGCCGTCATATCTACCACCATGATCTCTGTCTTCCTTCTTGGGAGTCCTACACTCCCAGGTCGCGTTGAACTCTTTCCACCGCCACCATGGCCTTTTCCTCCACTGCCACCGCTTCCACTGCTGCTCTGACCAGGAAAGGAATTGTTGCCACGACTACCGTACTGTGCAGCATAGGCTGAAATGTTAACCTCACCACCGCTGTGACGCATGGCCTTGTTGTACACGTACTCAGACACTGCCTCATACGTCAAATCCTCTTCCTTCCTACTGTTGGGAATGGAGCCATCCGGCTCAGTTTCAGGTCCACAGCAAAAAGTTCCAGGAAACTACCTGTTGTCTGCTCTGATTGTCAATCGGACTTCACCATTGGAAAGATCTGATGGCTCCATACCTTAGCCTGAGAAAGGAAAAAGGCAAGAGGTCCAGGGTCAAGACCTGATGGGAGAAATATCCAAAAAGGACCTTGGTCTTATGATTGCCTTGTTAGAGTGTGTTGACTAGGATAAAGGTAACTTTCCTTGCTTTTTAGGTGAGGTGAGATCCTTGTGTGCTAGCCATGGACACTTGGCGATTCTCCATGAATTTGTGGTTGATATGACCACTATGAGTGTGCCATGAGAGCATTCTCTAGCTCTCTAGGTTGTGTGTGACTGGTCAGCCTGATTGTTCCTCCCTTGTGTGAGATTGTGGACTCTAGTGTATGAGCCTTAGTCTCCATGGCTAAGTGGTGTGGCTTGTGAGAGGGCAGACTTGCCCAGGCTCTAGCTCTATATGTGCTCCATCATTTTGAGTGATTCAACAACCATTCTTCAGCACAAGTGATGCCCTTTAAGTGCGACATGCTCGCTGCTCCAAGACTCCCTTTCTCCTCCAAATCCAACGGCCTTCTCCCTTTCTCCAATGCCCTTTTAGTGCCACATTCTCTTCACGCGGCTCGGCTGACCTATGACTTTTGGGCCGAAGCCATGAGCATTGCGGTGTACATCAAGAACCGTAGTCTAACTAAGGCGTTGGAGCAGATGATGAGGTACGAGGCGTGGTTTGGTAACAAGCCAAGCGTGGGTCATCTTCGTGCGTTTGGCAGCTTGGCACACATGCACATGCCAAAGGAAAAGCGGCAGAAGTGGAATGCGAAGAGCGCGCAGATGCTGATGATTGGCTATGATGTGGCAAGCAAGGCCTATTGCCACGTCATCATCTCCAGGGATGTCGTCTTCAACGAGAGCAACGTCATCGGTACCAAGATTGTCTGTGAAGAGGCAGCAGAACCAGCAGGTGACGAGGCAGTGGGAGCAAATATCCTTCCTGACCCAGTCTCTTCTGATCCTTCCTCCATTGTGAAAGTGGGAGAACCAGTCTATTCTCCCATGTCTGATGTAGCAGATATAGCGGCCTCATCGGCAGAAGCAGAGGAAGAAGATGTCGCACCACCAGTAGCAGCAGTTGTGCGAGCAGCACCGCTCCAGCCGCCCGCTAACGCTCCAAGACCAGGTCGCAGGTATCCTCTTAGGGTATGCTACATGCCTGGTGAGCGCGGCCATTTCTGGATGCTGAGCGTCCACCTGGACGCAAGGAAATCAAGTGCAAGTAGGTGTTCAAGAAGAAGCGGGGAGCAGATGGCAACCTTGAAAAGTACAAGGCGAGGCTGGTTGCCAAGGGCTACTCGTAGAAGGAAGGCATTGACTACACAAAAACCTTTGGTCTTGTTGCAAAGTTTGCCTCTGTGCGCACGCTCCTGTCTTATGCAGCAGCTGAGGACTTCGAGATTCACCACATGGATGTCAAGACGGCATTCTTGAATGGTGACTTGGAAGAGGAGATGTACATGGAGGAGCCAAAGAGGTTCGTCATGGATGGCCAGGAACTCCTGGTTTGTAAGCTGCAAAAGTCGCTGTACGGCCTCAAGCAAGCATTGCGTGCTCGGAACAAGAAGTTGGATGTGGCGCTGCAGTACATGGGGTTTGAGCACAGTGAGTGTGACTACAGCGTGTATCGCTAGCAGCATGAGCATAAGATCCTCATCATCATTATCTATGTGGATGATGTACTCCTCCTTTCCAACAATATGTCTGCACTGCAGGAGTTAAAGGAAGCCATGCAAGAGCGCTTCTAGATATGTGATCTCGGTGAGGCATCATACTTCCTCGGTATCCAGATCACGTGTGACCGCAAATCATGCTCTCTCTAGCTGGAGCACAGCCGCTACATCAAGGATGTGTTGCAGCGGTTCGGCATGGTAGAGGCTAAACCTATCGGCACACCGTTGGAGACGCGACAGTACCTCGTGAGCTTCAATGGAGAAGTGGATGCAGCTGAGCGACAGAAGTACCAAAGCGCTGTCGGCAGTCTCATGTACCTGATGGTGGCAACCAGGCCAGACCTCGCACAGGCTGTGAGCGCTGTGAGCCAGGACATGGCGAACCCCGCACCTGAGCACCAGAAGGCAGTGAAGCGGATCTTCCGCTACCTTGCGAGAACTATCAACATCGGCATCACGTATAATGGCAACGACAACAACATCATCGACTATACAGATACAGATTGGACTTCAAGCCCTGAGGATCGCAAGTCCATCTCTGGACATGTGTTCCTCATGAATGGTGGGACCATCAGCTGGTACAGCAAGCGGTAGGTGGTTGTGGCCACCTCAAACACGGAAGCTGAGTACGTCTCTCAGTTTTGGAGCAAAGGAAGCAGTTTGGCTTCAGCGTCTCATGGCGGAGATGAGTGGGAGTGCAGCAATTCTAGTTCCTGTGCGCATCGACAACCAGAGTACAATCACACTCGCCAAGAATCCTGAGCACCATGCACGGACCAAGTACATTGACAATGCATATCACTTCATCAGGCACATGGAGCAGGAGGGTGCTATCAAGCTGGAGTTTAGTCCAACCAGCAAGCAAGTCGCTGGTTTCTGCACCAAGCCAGTAACCCGTGAGAAGCAGGAGTTCTTCATAAAGGCATGTGGACTCAGCCCACTCTGACTACAGTGAAGTGGGAGATTGTTGGGAAAGAAGCCATCCGGCTCAGTTTCAGGTCCAAAGGAAAAAGTTCCAGCAAACTACCAGATGCCTGCTCTGATTATCAATCAGACTTCACCATTGGAAAGATCAGGTGGCAAATTATCTACAGTCCAAGTTTGAGGCCGATCCAATGGTCGGATTGGGAGATATGAATTTTCGATGTTTCCGGGGTCATGGACCGCCGATGTGTGGATGGCCATGGGTGATGGCTCCATGCCTCAGCCTGAGAAAGGAAAAAGGCAAGAGGTCCAGGATCAAGACCTGATGGGTGAAATATCCAAAAAGGTCCTTGGTCTTATGATTGCCTTGTCAGAGTGTGCTGACTAGGATAAAGGTACCTCTCCTTACCTTTTAGGTGAGGTGAGATCCTTTTGTGCTAGCCATGGACACATGGCAATTCTCCATGGATTTGTGGGTGATGTGACCACTAGGAGTGTGCCATGAGAGCATTCTCTAGCTCTGTAGGTCGTGTGTGATTGGTCAGCCTGATTGTTAGGCTGATTTCCTCCCTTGTGCGAGATTGTGGACTCTAGTGTGTGAGCCTTAGCCTCCATGGCTAAGTGGTGTGGCTTGTGAGAGGGCTGACTTGCCCAAGCTCTAGCTCTATATGTACTCCATCATTTTGAGTGATTCAACAACCATTCTTCAGCATAAGTGATGCCCTTTAAGTCACACATGCTCGCTGCTCCAAGGCTCCCTCTCTCCTCCAGATCCAACATTCCTGCAGTGCAGACATGCTGTTCGAAAGGACGAGCATGTCATCCACATAGACGATGATGATGAGCACCTCATGACCATGCCGCCAGCGATAGACACTGTAGTCACACTCACTACGCTCAAACCCCATGTACTGTAGCGCGGCATCCAATTTCTGGTTCCAAGCATGCGACGCTTGCTTGAGATCATATAGCGACTTCTGCAACTTGTAAACCAGGTACTCTTGGCCATCCATGACGAATCCCTCCAGCTACTCCATGTAGATTTCCTCCTCCAAGTCACTGTTCAAGAATGTCGTCTTGAAATCCATGTGGTGAATCTCGAAGTCCTCA
>SZWC01017563.1:0-36781 GCA_023375785.1 Penium margaritaceum | reverse complement strand
GACCTGATGGGAGAAATATCCAAAAAGGTCCTTGGTCTTAGGATTGCCTTGTCAGAGTGTGCTGACTAGGATAAAGGTACCTCTCCTTACTTTTTAGGTGAGGTGAGATCCTTGTGTGCTAGCCATGGACACATGGCGATTCTCCATGGGTTTGTGGGTTATGTGACCACTAGGAGTGTGCCATGAGAGCATTCTCTAGCTCTCTAGGTCGTGTGTGAGTGGTCAGCCTGATTGCTAGGCTGATTTCCTCCCTTGTGTGAGATTATGGATTCTAGCGTGTGAGCCTTAGCCTCCATGGCTAAGTGGTGTGGCTTGTGAGAGGGCTGACTTGCCCAAGCTCTAGCTCTATATGTACTCCATCATTTTGAGTGATTGAACAACCATTCTTCAGCACAAGTGATTCCCTTCCAATCACACATGCTCGCTGCTCCAAGGCTCCCTCTCTCCTCCAGATCCAACAAGAAGAAGGGCAAGTGCCACAACTGTGGCAAGGCGGGGCATTGGGCGTTAAGCCAAAGCCGTGGTCATGGAGCATAGAAGACCAATAATATCTCCCTTGCACCTTAGGTGACCTGCTATGGTAGTTTTCTCCCGCATGACCCTGTAGTTCTGGATTGTGTTTGTGTACTTTAGCTTTTTTGGTCTTTAGTTCTCATCTCTTACATCCACCATCCCAACTCCTCGAGCACTTGCAACATGCAACTCTGTGTTTAACAGCTTTGTCAAGAAGTCTACAAGTATTTTCTTCGTTGTGACGTGCTCTAGTTCCACGATACCCTTGGGGACAAGTTCACGTGAGTAGTGGTACTGAATGTCGATGTGCTTTGTATGTCGGGAGATCATGTTGTTCTCTACCATAGCAATGGCACTTTGGTTTTTTCTACGGCTGACCGTTGCTTCTTCTTGTATACCCTTGATCTCATCAAGGAAACTGCAAACCCATTGTGTTTCCTTGCACACTTTGGAGAGTGTAATGAAGGTCGCCTCAATAGTAGAAAGCGAGACACAGTCCTGCTTCCTGTTTGTCCACGTCTCTGCACCACCGTTCAGAACACAGACAAATCCCAAGGTGGACTTTGTATCCTCTATCTGCCCTCCCCAGTTCGCGTCACCGTAGCATGTCAATCGCAGGGAGGCTGATCCTTCTAGACCTCAGTACTGAAGTCCTACATACCAAGTCTTTTTGAGATAGCAAAAAATCTGCTTCACGGCTTGCCAATGTTCAGGCCTAGGGCTGGGTTCAAACCTGCTCACTTGGCGTACTACATAAGCAATGTCAAGTCATGTTCCCACCATCGCATACATGAGGCTCCCAACGGCGGACTGGTATGGAGAGTTTTGTATCTCCCGCAGGTCTGCTTCTTTTCTTGGTGACATGAAGGAGGGGAACTTGTAGTCGGAGGGCATGGGGTGCTCACGGGATTGCAGTCCTCCATGTTGTAGCGCTTCAAGACGTCCATGATGTACTTGCTTAGGTTGAGCTCGATGGTGCTTGCTTTGCGGTTTGGGTGAACAGGACTCCCAAGGTAGTACTCGAGAGGTTCCACGTCCGTTATGTTGAACTTGTTGGCAAGATTTGTTCTTGAAGTCCATAAGGGCCTCGTACGAGGATGAACACATGATACGATCGTCCACGTACAATGCCACGAGGAGCAAGCTACGTTTGTCCTCCCACACATAGACACTAAGATTATTCTTACAATATACAAAGGAGATTTGAGCCATGAAGCTGTCCATCTCCTTGTACTAGATCCATGGGGCCTGTTTCAGCTTGTACAATGCCTTCACCAGCTTGCACACCTTACCCTTGGGTGCTTTGAGACCTTCTTGTACCTCCATTAGGACCTCCTTGTCGAGCTTCCCATACAAGAAGGCTATCTTCACATCCATCTGGTGGATCTCAAGGTCTTTGGCGGCAGTGACGGCGTGGAAAGACTTGATGGAGGCAAACGCAACGACCCACTTTGATCCTATGTTGTGAGCGGTAACGGGTCTGTCCACCAGCACCCATGTGCCATTTTCTTCCATGGACGCAAGCTCGCTGTCCACCGCCTCCTTCCACTTGGCCGCATCTAGCCTTGCCAGCGTCTTAGCCATAATGAGCCGATTTCCCTAAGCCAAACAAGACGAGCTCAATCTTGTCCTGCTTTTGGTATCAGCGTCATACTAAGGAGTTTGTTTTTTGTGTCGTGGATTACGACGTTGCATTGCTGGTGGATCTTCACAATGCGTTTTCTCCTATGCAACTAGCTTTCCCGAAGTTTAGCCTTTCTTTTTAGGAACTATTGGCCTCCGAGATGGTTTCAAAGGCTTCGGACGTCTCTGAATCTGTGTCAAAGCTCGCCACTGTCCCAGCATGTATAGCTGCTCTCCCTGCCACACCACTCTTCTTTAAGTTTTGACGTAGTGGTACCACTTTCTAGTTTTGAGGAGCTTGATCTGCTGACTCCAGTAGCACCGACCACTCTCCCTGTTTTGGAGCTTGTGTGGGATCAAGCAACCCTTCCTTGTCTGGTTTCCTCTCACCGGGTGGTCATGAGTGTTCTTGCAGCCAGGTCCCACAGGCGGTAGGTCTTGTGGGCTGTCTCAAAGCCCACCATGAGGCACTTTCGTGGTCGTGCATCTAGCTTTCCGCCACCCTCTCATGCTTGGACCTTTGCCTATGTGGTTTAGTCAAAGACTTTGAGGTGTGATGTATCTCTCTTTTCCAACTATACTTCTTGTGGCGTCATCTGTTTCTTGCCCCTATTATTGTCGTGCCTATCCAAAGGAAATACAGAAGTGAAATTGACAATGTAGCATGCCGTTCTTGCTCCTCTGCCCAAAAGCATGGTAGAAGTTTTGCATAAAAAAGTATGCTGCGCACCATGCCCAAGATGGTCTAGTTCATGCGCTCGGCCACACCATTGCTTTGTGGTGTGTAGGAAGTTGTGGACTGGTGGTTGATCTCGTATTACTGCAACCAACCCTTACACGCTTCATACTCTTTGCCATTCTCATTTCACATTGCTTTGATTTTATTTCGAGTCCGTTGCTCCACCATGACGACAAACTCGTGCAACATTTCTCCACACCTTGCGACTGTGGTTGTAGATGAAGGTAAAAAAATACTTGCTACCACCGTTTGACGCCGTGTAAAAGGATGCGTACACGTTTATATGAATCAATTCAAGGGATGATTCAGTACGGTAACCATTGCGCTCAAAGCGCGTTCGCTTGGTCATGCCTTGGAAGGAAGTTTCACACAGGCTGGTACACCCAACCGCATCCTTCTTGCAACCATCCATGTCACATATCAGCTGTTGTTCTTGGATTACTTGGAACATGCTGTTGGCAACGTACCCAAAGCGTTTATGCCACATATCAACGTTTTTATCCTTTGCGGCGGAGGATGTCTTTTCTGTTTTTGTTTTTGTGCTTTCTTGCATTGTTGCCAAGACCACTGCCTCCACTACACATGCATGACCCTCATCTTATGAGCTCTTTACTGCGATTGTCTAAAATACATAGAGCCCGTAAACTCGTGGGACCGGTGCTACGAGATCTTCGTTGGCATAGAGGACCTTGATGTCCTTGTTCCTGCCAATGATAGCTTTCTTCTGCGTGAACACCACTGCCATGTTCTTGTTTGTTATTTTTGACAAGGACATGAGGTTTGCTCCAAAGGAGAACATGTAGACCCCATCACATAGCCGTAGATCCTTCTCCATACTATTGAGACTCATGCTCACTAGCTTATCTCCCATACCCTTTGCGCTTACAATGCTACCATTTGCCCATCTGAACCGCCAATCGGTGGGGTTGATGGAGACAAATCCAGCCTGGTCATTGCTAGCATAATGATCGGTAGTGCAGTCAAGCCCAAAAGCTCGTGGCCTGAGCAGCGCCGCTCTTTTTACAAGAGGCCTGCTCTGTTGTTGGGAAAGGAGTCACCTGGCTCAGTTTCAGATCCACAGGAGCAAGTTCCAAGGAACTACCAAATGCGTGCTCTGATCGTCAATCCAACTTTAAAATCAGAAAGATCAGGTGGCAAAATGTCTACGGTTCAAGTTTGAGGCCGATCTAAAGTCGGATTGGGAGATATGAACTTTCGAAGTTTCCGGGGTCATCTACCGCTGATATCTGAATGATCATGGGTGATGGCTCCATGCCTTAGCCTAAGAAAAGGAAAAGGCAAGAGGTCTTGGGTCAAGACTTGATGGGAGAAATATCCAAAAATGTGCTAGATTTTTGGGTTGCCTTGTCAGAGTGTGCTGACTAGGAAAAAGGTACCTCTCCTTACTTTTTACGTGAGCTGAGATCCGTGTGTGCTAGCCATGGATACCTGGTGATTTTCCATGGGATTGTGGGTTATATGACCAGTAAGAGTGTGCCATGAGAGCATGTTCTAGCTCTCTAGGTCGTGTGTGAGTTGTTAGCCTGATTGCTAGGCTGATTTCCTCTCTTGTATGAGTTATGGACTCTAGTGTGTGAGCCTTAGCCTCCATGGCTAAGTGGTGTGGCTTGTAAGAGGGCTGACTTGTCCAAGCCCTAGCTCTATATGTACTCTATCATTTTGAGTGAGTCAATAACCATTCTACACCACACCTGATACCCTTTCAATCGCACATGCTCGTTCCTCCAAGACTCCCTCTCTCCTCCAGATCCAATATTTGGTATCAGAGCCAAGTTCTACCACTTTTAGGTAGCACAGGCTGTCACTCTGACAGTGACCGATTAGGATCAAACCTTTGCTAAATTTGACAATCCACCACAAGATCTTCAAGTTAAAAAAACAAGCTGTCCAACGAGCCCAAGATCGTGAACATCAAACACTTGGATTGTGAATTATACTCAAAACGAGGTCGGCCAGGGGTATACTCTTCTCTCTGAGTAAGACCGTCTCCTTGTGATGACCATAACTCTCTCGTTTCTTTGTCAAAATTAAAAAAAAGCACATGCGAATTGAGGTATTTTTTCTAAGCTTTCCATTGGTACAAAACAATTTGCATTCCATTGGTACGTTTGGGAGAAACATCGTTTACAAGCTAGCTGGTCTGACTAGAGTAGGAGCAGCAACATACCCTATTTTCAAAAGGGCATATGTTTGAAAATCCCCTGTTGATCATCCTCTGTTATGGGTCGATGTGAAAGATTTTGAGCTCGATTTTGAGCTCAGTTTTTCCGAATTCCCAGTCTGCTGGCCTCTACAGTCCATTTTCTGTCAGACAGATTTATGGAAGAGGCAGCAGTACAAGCAAGGGTAGCGGCGCCACTCAAGGGCAGCGTTGAGCATCACCAAATCTCAAAATGGCAGCACTAGGCATGGTAACAACATCCCTGTCCTTGGAGAGGCTGGAAGAACGTACCAACCTCACGTTTTGGAAGATTCGTACCCGTCTCCTTTTGGAGGAGAGGGGCTTGGGGGAGGTGGTGAGCGGCGACGAGCGGGCTCCACCTCCATGGGCAAAAGGCATCACTGTAGTGGAGGTGGTGGCGACGGGAAAGACGCCGCAAAAGGGTGCAGCAGATACAACTTCATCTACAACTACAGCGGCGTAATATAAGGAGTGGAAGAAGAAGGACATGCAGGCTTACAGACTGCTTGTCAAAACCATCTCCAACCCGCATCTTCAGTACGTGAGTGACAAGGCTACTGCAAAAGAGGGGTGGGACACGTTGTGCAAGAAGTATGAGAACAAGGATCCTGCATTCCTCATGCTTTTGGAGGAGAAGATGATGGCGCTGAAAATGTAGGGTGCTGAAGGGATAGAGGCCTACTTGAACAGGGCAAAGGAGCTTGCGAAGCAACTGAAAGCGGTCGGCAACCTTGTGGAAGACACGCGCTTCGTCCTCCTCTTGCTAAGGGAACTCCCAACGAGCTATGACACGGTACGGGAGACGTTAGAGTGCCAGCGGATTCTTGACCTGGACTTCATGTGCACGCACCTCGTGCAGCTAGAACTGCGTCGCAATGGAGCAAAGCGCGATGGTGGCAGTAGTAGTAGTGAAGCAGCTTTCGTGGCCATGGGCTCACGCAACCAGTAGCAGCAGCAGTCCGGGGAGCAGAGAGGCCGGAAGAAGGACACGTGCTACTATTGCCAGAAAGAGGGAAACTACAAGAAAGAGTCCTTCAAGTTCAAGAGGGACCAGAAGGAGCAGCAACAACAGCAACAAAAGCTGCAATCTCCATAGCTATGGCAGAAGTAGTCACAGCGACATCAGTAGTAGCAACAACAGTAGCAAGAGCAGCAGCAGCAAAACTAGACCGGTGTTCGCCATTTTGGCAACATGAACGTAACCAAGGAGGTGCATGACCGCTTCTTCATGGCAAAGTTTGACATGTCGTAGAAGGAAAAGGCGGATCTGGCGTGGTACAAGGACTCAGGGCGTACCAAGAGTCTGATGCACCACAATGAGTGGTTTATGCAGCTACTCTCCACTCCCCCCCGTCCGATTGCTTTGGGTGATGATCGGGTGGTGTATGCTCAGGGGATTGGGAACTTGGAGATGTGGTTGGAGACCCCGCATGGCATTGAAGTGGGAGTGTTTGATGGCGTGCTGTATGTACCTGATGCTGCATTCAACCTTCTCTCAGTGCCCTTTTTCACCAACACAGGACTACAAGTCATCTTTGACAACGACTATGGCTACATCCTCGACAAGGAAACAGGAGAGGAGTTGGTCAGGTCGGTGAAGGAAGGCGACATGTACCGCCTGTAGGGGGCGACCAAGATCCCGCGCGAGCAGAGTCTTGCAGTAGTGGTGCAGGCCACACATGGCAAAATCTGACATGTGTGCTATGGCCACGTTGGCATGCGCGCCTTGCAGCAACTTCAAACAAAGCATATGGTGCGTGATTTATCCACCATCTCTAACTTTAAGCAGCAGTTGTGCATCGGCTGTTTGGAGGGGAAGCACTATGGTGAGGCGTTCTTTCGAACAAGGGAGCGCGTAAAAGAGGTGTTAGAGCAGGTCCACACAGACTTGTGTGGCTTGATGCAAACCGAGAGCTGTGGAAGCTCTAGGTATTTTCTCACCTTCATTGATGATTTCAGCCATTACACTACTATGTACTTCTTTTCCTCGAAGGACCAGAGCTTTTACAGGTTCAAGGAGTTAAAGGCAATAGTAGAGAACCAGAGTGGGAAGAAGATCAAGGCGCTGTACAGGAACCGTGGCGGAGAGTACCTGAGCAATGAGTTCCAGGACTACATCGCAAGAGCAGGCATCAAGGCATAGCGGACTGCACCATACTCGCCGCAGCAGAATGGCGTAGCAGATTGTGCCAACCGTATAATCGTTGAATCAGCACACTCCATGCGTCACGCGGTTGGCTCACCTACGACTTTTGGGCTAAAGTAATGAGCACTGCGGTGTACATCATTCGAGCAGATGACACTGTACGAGGCGTGGTTCGGCAAGAAGCCAAGCGTGGGATATCTTCCCGCATTTGGTAGCTTGGCACCCATGTACGTACCCGAGGAGAAGCAGCAGAAATGGGATGCAAAGAGCGTACGGATGCTGATGATCGGCTATGACGTGGCAAGCAAGACGTATCCTCTCTACGAGAGGGATACTGGCCATATCATCATAACGTCATCGGCACCATAATCATCTACAAAGAGACAGCAGAACTAGCAGTTGATGAAGCAGTGGGAGCAGTCACTCTCCTTGACCCCGACTCTCCTCAACCTTCCTCTACTGTGTCAGTGGGAGAACCACTCTATTCTCCAATGTCTGATACAGCAGATACAGCGGCCTCATCGGTACAAGCAGAGGAAGAAGATGCGCCACCATCAGCAGGAGCAGTTGTGCCAGCAGCACCGCGCGAGTCGCTTACTAACGCTCCAGTTTCAGGTCGAATGTACGATCTCACGTTGCGCTACAAGCCTGGTAAGCGCGGGCATTTTGGAATGCTCCAAAAACCAGACCAGATGAACGTTACAATTGGAGCAGACTTTGATGAGCCGACGTCGTACAAGGAGGCCATGGATGTACCAGATGCAGCAGATTGGGCGCAAGCTATGCAACAGGAGATACAATCGCAGCTCAACAACTCCCACTAAGCGTCCAGGTAGACGCTCAGTGGGAGCGACTGAGCGTCCACCTGGACGCAAGGTAATCAAACGCACATGGGTATTCAAGAAGAAGAGGGACGCAGATGGCAACCTTGAAAAGTACAAGGTAAGACTGGTTCCGAAAGGGTACTCGGAACAGGAAAGCATCGACTACACAGAAACCTTTGCTCCTATTGTAAAATTGTTGGAACTGGAGGAGAAAGGGAGTCTTGGAGCAGGGAGCATGTGGGACTGAAAGGGCATCACTTGTGCTGAAGAATTGTCGTTCAATCACTCAAAATGATGGAGTGAATATAGAGCTACAGCTTGGGCAAGTCAACCCTCTCACAAGCCACACGACTTAGCCATGGAGGCTAAGGCTCACACACTAGAGTCCATAATCTCACACAAGAGAGGAAATCAGCCTAGCAATCAGGTTGACCAGTCACACACGACCTAGAGAGCTAGAGAATGCTCTCATGGCACACTCCTAGTGGTTATATCATCCACAAACCCATGGAGAATCGCCATGTGTCCATGGCTAGCACACAAGGATCTCACCTCACCTAAAAAGTAAGGAGAGGTACCTTTATCCTAGTCAGCGCACTCTGACAAGGCAATCCTAAGACAAAGGACCTTTTTGGACATTTCTCCCATCAAGTCTTGACCCTGGACCTCTTGCCATTTCTTCTCTCAGGCTAAGGCATGGAGTCATCACCCATGGCCACCCAGACATCGGTCGTCCATGACCCCGGAAACTTAAAAAATTCATATCTCCCAATCAGACTGTTGGATCGGCCTGAAACTTGGACCATAGATAATTTGCCACCAGATCTTTCCAATGGTGATGTCGGATTGAGGATTGGAGCACGCATCTGGCAATTTCCTGGAACTTGCTCCTCTGGACCTGAAACTGAGCCGGATGGCTCCTTTCCCAACAATAGTTTCCCTCTGTGCGCACGCTCCTTTCTTATGCAAAAGCTGAGGATTTTGAGATTCAGCACATGGATGTCAAAACGGCATTCTTGAACAGTGACTTGGAGGAGGAAATCTACATGGAGCAGCCAGAGGAATTAGTCATGGATGGCCAGGAGCACCTGGTTTGCAAGCTCCAGAAGTCATTCTACGACCTCAAGCGACCGTCGCTTGCGGCATTATAGTGCATGGGGTTTGAGTGTAGTGAGTTTCACTATAGTGTCTATCACTGACAGCATGATCATATTCCTCCTTTTCAAAAGCATATCTGCACTGCAAGAGTTCGAGGAGGCCATGCAAGAACGCTTCCAGATGTCCGATCTTGGAGAGGCATCATACTTCCCCGGAATCCAGATCATGTATTACTGCAAATCACGCTCTCTCTCGCTGTAGCAGAGCCGATACATCAAGGATGTTTTGCAGTGGTTTGGCAAGGCAGAGGCCAAACTCATCGGCACGCCGCTGGAGACGCGACAGTACCTCGTGAGCTTTAATGGAGAAGAAGATGCAGCTGAGCGGTAGAAGTACCACAGCGCCGTCGACAGCCTCATGTACCTGATGGTTGCGACTAGGCCGGACCTCACACAGGCTGTTAGCGTTGTGAGCTAGCACATGGCGAACCCCGGACCTGAGCACTAGAAGGCAGTGAAGCGAATCATCCGCTACCTTACTGGAACCATCAACATCGGCATCACCTACAACGGCAATGACAACAACATCTTCGGCTATACAGACGCAAAGTGGACTTCAAACCCTCACGACCGCAAGTCCATCTCTGGACATGTGTTCCTCATGAATGGTGGGGCCATCAGCTGATACAGCAAGCAGCAGGTGGTCATGGCCACCTCAAGCACAGAAGCTGAGTACGTCTCTCTCAACTTTGGAGCCAAGGAAGCAGTTTGGCTTCAAGATCTCATGGCGGAGATGAGTGGCAGTATAGCAGTTCTAGTTCATGTGCGCGTTGACAACCGCGCACTCGCACTCGCCAAGAATCCCGCGCACCATGCACGGACCAAGCACATTGACATCGCATATCTCTTCATCAGGCACATGGTGTAGGAGGGTGCTATCAACCTGGAGTTCACTCCAACCACCAAGCAGGTCACTGATTTCTGTACCAAGCCAGTGACCCGTGAGAAGTAGCATTTCTACATGAAGGCATGTAGACTGAGCCCACTCTGACTGCGGCAAAGTGGGAGATTATTGGTAAAGGAGCCATCCGACTGAGTTTCAGGTCCACAGGAGCAAGTTCCAGGAAACTACCAGTTTTTGGAACTGGAGGAGAGACGGAGCCTTAGAATGGCAAACATGTGGAACTTAAAGGGCATCACTTGTGCTGAAGAATGGTTGTTGAGTCACTCAAAATGATGGAATATATATAGAGTTAGAGCTTGGACGAGTCAGTCCTCTCACAAGCCACACCATTAAGTCATGGAGGCTAAAGCTCATATACTTGAGTCCATAATCTCACACAAGAGAGGAAATCAGCTTAGCAATCAGGCTGACCACTCACACTCAATCTAGAGAGCTAGAAAATGCCCTCATGGTACAGTCCTAGTGGTCATATGACCCACAATCCCATGGAGAATCGCCATGTGTCCATGGCTAGCACACAATGATCTCACCTCACCTTACAAGTATGGATAGATATCTTTTCCTAGTCAGCACACTCTGACAAGGCAACCTAAGAACCTAGGACCTTTTTGGATATTTATCCCACCAGGTCTTGACCATGGACCTCTTGCCTATTTCTTTTCTCAGCCTAAGGCATAGAGCCATCGCCCATGGTCACCCAGACATCGGCGGTCCATGACCTCGAAAACTTAGGAAAGTTATATCCCCCAATCCGACTGTTCGATCGCCCTCAAACTTGGACCGTGGATTATTTGGCACCTGATCTGTCCACTGTAGAAATTGGATGCACGATCGGAGCATACATCTGGTAGTTTCTTGGAACTTGCTTCTGTGGACCTGAAACTGAATAGGATTACTCATGGAGAATCGTCATGTGTCCATGGCTAGCACACAAGGATCTCACCTTACCTAAAACGTAAAGAGAGGTACCTTTTTCCTAATCAGCATACTCTGAAAAGGCAACCCAAGAATCTAGGACATTTTTGGATATTTCTCCCATAGGTCTTGACCCTAGACCTCTTGCCTTTTTCTTTTCTCAGGTTAAAGCATGGAGCCATCGCCTAGTGTCACCCAGATATCGGCGGTCGATGACCCGGGGAAGTTCAAAAATTCATATCTCCCAATCAGACTGTTTGATCGGCTTGAAACTTGCAGCATAGACATTTTTCCATCTGATCTTTCCCATGGCGAAGGCAACTTAACAATCGGAGGCATATTATACTTTCTTGGAATTTGCTCTTGTGGACCTGAACTTGAGCTAGATGGCTCGTTTCCCAACACTACAGATACAACTGTGACTGCTACTGTTGTTTCTGTTGAGATTGCTACTTTTGCTACTGCTGCTGCTGTTGTTGCTACTGCTCTTTCTAGACCCTCTTGAACTTGAAGCAGTATTTCTTGTAGTGTACCTCTTTCTGGCAATAGTGGCATTTGCCTTTCTTCTTGCCTCTCTACTACCGACACTGCAGTTGTTGCTGGTTACGTGAGCTTGTGGCCACAAATGTTGCTTCACTACTGGCGCCACCATTACCCTTTGCTATACCGCGAAGCAGTTCTACCTATTCTAGGTGCGTGCAAATGAAGTCCAGGTCGAGAGTAGGCTGGCTCTCGAACGTCTCTCGCACTGTGTCGTAGCTTGCTGGAAGTCCCCTCAACAAGAGAAGCATGAACCGCATGTGAAGCACAGGATTTTTGCCCGCTTTTAGCTACTTTCCCAGATCCTTTGCCATGTCGAAGTACGCCTCCATCTCTTCACCATTCTACATTTTCAACACCATCAGCTTCTCCTCCAAAAGCATGAGGAATGGAGGATCCTTGCTCTCATACTTCTTGCACAACATGTCCTAGCCCTATTTTGCAGTACTCCTGTCACATGTAACTTGTAGGTTTGCCTGTCCTTTTTCTTCCATACCTCATATATCGGTGCTGTACCTTTTTGCGGCGTCTTCCACGCCACCACCTCTGCTTCGGTAATGCCTTTTGCCAATGGAGGCAGAGCACACTCGTTGCCGTTCACCACCTCCCACAAGCCCCTCTCTTCCAAAAGGAGGCAAGTACCGATCGTCCAAAACATGAAGTTGGCACGTCCTTCTAGCCTCTCCATTGGCTGGGCTGCTGTTACCACACCTGGTGCTGCCATTCTGAGCTTTGGTGATACTGAACGCTGCCTTTGAGTGGCGGCGTTATCCCTACTTTTACTATTGCTTCTGCCAGGAATCTGTCTGTCAGAAAATGGACTACAGAGGCCAGCAGACTGGGAAAAGGAAAAACCAAGCCCACTAATGGAAACTTTTGTTGGGAAAGGAACCATCCGGCTCAATTTCAGGTCCACAGGATCAAGTTCTAGGAAACTTCCAGATGCCTGCTCTGATCGTCAATCCCTCTTCACCATTGGAAAGATCAGGTGGTTAATTATCCACAGTCTAAGTTTCAGGCCGATCCAACGGTCGGATTGGGAGATATGAATTTTCAAAGTTTCAGGGGTCATGGATCGCCGATGTCCGGGTGGCCATGAGTGATGGCTCCATGCCTTAGCCTGAGAAAAGAAAAAGGCAAGAGGTCCAGGGTCAAGACCTGATGGGAGAAATATCCAAAAAGGTCCTTGGTCTTAGAATTGCCTTGTCAAAGTGTCCTGACTAGGATAAAGGTACATACTTACCTCTCCTTACTTTTTTGGTGAGGTGAGATCCTTGTGTGCTAGCCATGGACACATGGCGATTCTCCATGGGATTGTGGGTTATGTGACCACTAGGAGTGTGCCATGAGAGCATTCTCTAGCTCTCTAGGTCGTGTGTGACTGGTCAGCCTGATTGTTAGGCTGATTTCCTCCCTTGTATGAGATTGTGGACTCTAGTGTGTGAGCCTTCGCCTCCATGGCTAAGTGGTGTGGCTTGTGAGAGGGCTGACTTGCCCAAGCTCTAGCTCTATATATACTCCATCATTTTGAGTGATTCAACAACCATTCTTCAGCACAAGTGATGCCCTTTCAGTCCCACATGCTCACTGCTCGAAGGCTCCCTCTCTCCTCAAGTTCCAATAAATTTGGCTTAAAATATTTTATATCAACCCATAAAACAGGGTCATCAATAAGTGATTTTCACAGATATGCCCTTTTGAAAACAGGGTATGCTGCTGCTCCTACTTGAGCTCACACGAGCCACCTTGTAAACAAGATTTCTCCCAAACGTACCAATGGAATGAATTTTTTTTACACCAATGGAAAGCTTAGAAAAAATACTTGTGCTACTTTTTATGTGCTACTTTTTAAATGAGACAAAGAAATGAGAGAGTAATGGTCATCACAAGGCGACACTCTTACTCAGAGAGAAGAGTGTAGTCTTGGACGACATCATTTTGAGCAAAACTCTCAATCGAACCGTTGGACTTTTGCGATCTTGCACTTATTAGAAAGCTTGTCTTTGGAACTTTAAGATCCTATGGTCGATCCTCAATTTTGGTGGATATTTTACCCTAACCTGTCACTGTCAAAGTGACAGCCTATGCTGGCTGAAAGTGGCAGAGATTGGCTCTGATACCAAGTGTTGGAAATGGAGGAGAGAGGGATTGTTGGAGTAGCAAACATGGGGGAGTGGAAGGCCATCACTTGTGCTGAAGAATGGTTGTAGAATCACTCAAAATGATGGAGTACATATAGAGCTCGAGCTTGGGCAAGTCGGCCCTCTGAAAAGCCACACTACTTAGCCATGGAGGCTAAGGTTCACACACTAGAGTCCATAATCCCTGACAAGAGAGGAAATGAGCCTAGCAATCACGCTGACCACTCACACACAACTTATACAGTGAGAAAATACTCTCATAGCACACTCCTAGTAGTCACATAACCCACAGTCCCATAGAGAGTCGCCATGTGTCCATAGCTAGCACACAAGGATCTCAACTCACCTCGAAAGTAAGGAGAGGTACCTTTTTCCTAGTCAACACCTTTAAACAAGGCAGCTCAAGAATCTAGGACCCTTTTGGATATTTCTCCCACCAGGTCTTGACCGTGGACCTCTTTACTTTTTCTTTTCTCAGGCTAAGACATGGAGCCATCACCCATGGTCACCTAGACATCGGCGATCCATGACCCCAAAAATCCAAAAATTCATATCTCCCGATCCAATTGTAGGATCGGCGTGAAACTTTGACTGTAGACAATTTGCCACCTGATCTTTGCAATATTGAAGTTGGATTGACGATCAGAGCAAGCATCTGGTAGTTTCCTCGAACTTGCTCCTTTGGTCTTGAAACTGAGCAGGATGGCTCTTTTACCAATATCACCTCCCCACCACCTCCCCAAGCCCCTCTCCTGCAAAGGAAGCTGGGTACGGATCTTCCAAAACGTGAAGTTGGCGCGCCCTTCCAGCCTCTCCAAGGACTGGGCTACTGTTACCACTCCTATTCCTGCCATTTTGAGCTTTGGTGATGCTCAACGCTGCCCTTGAGTGACGGCGCTACCCCAAGTTCTACTGCTGCTTTTGACAGAAAAATTTCTACCAGGACATAGACTGTAGAAGCCAGGAGACTAGGAAGTTGAAAAACTGAGTCCACCACAGGAAAATTCAGCTGAAAAACTTTCAGATTGATCCATAAAACAGAGATTTGCCCTTTTGAAAACAGGTATACTACTGCTCCTACTCCAGCTCACACGAGCGAGCTTGTAAATAGCGTTTCTCTGAAACGTACCTATGGAATGCAAGTATTTTTTTACCAATGCAAAGCTTAGCAAAAAGAGTTATGGCCATCACAAGGTGATAGTCTTATAAAGAGAGAAGAGTGTAGCCCAGGCCGACCTCGTTTTGAGCATAACTCTCAATCCGACCGTTGGATCTTTGCGATCTCAAACTCGTTCAAAAGTGGGTCTTGCGAATTTGAAATTTGGTAGTTGATTGTCAAATTAGATGGAGGATTTGCCCTAACCCGTCACTCTCAAAATGACGGCCTGTGCTAGCCGAAAGTGGTAAAACTTGGCTTTGATATCAAGTGTTGCAACTAGATGAGAGAGGAGTTGGCCACGTCCACTATGGCTACATCCTCGACAAGGAAAGGGGAGAGGAGTTGGCCAGGTCGGTGAAGGAAGGCGATATGTACCGCCTGCTGGGACAACGAAGATCCCGCGTGAGCAGACTCTTGCAGCAGTGGTGCAGGTCACAGATGGCAAAATCTGGCATGCGCGCTATAGCCACATTGGCATGCGCGCCTTGTAGCAACTTCAAACAAAGCAGATGGTGCGTAACTTACCGACCATCTCTAATTTTGAGTAGCAGTTGTGCATCGGCTCCTTGGAAGAGAAGCAGCATCGTGAGACATTCTTTGGAGCAGGAGAGCGTGCAAAAGAGGTGCTAGAGCTGGTCCACACAGACTTGTGTGGCTCCATACATACCTAGAGCTTTGGAGGCTCTAGGTATTTTCTGACGTTCATTGATGATTTCAGCCATTACACTGCTGTGTACTTACTTGCTTCCAAGGACCACCGTTTTGACAGGTTCAAGGAGTTCATGACAATGGTGGAGAACCAGACTGGCAAGAAAATCAAGGCGGTGCGTAGCGACCGCGGTGGAGAGTACCTGAGCAAGGAGTTCTAGGACTACCTTGTAGTAGCAGGCATCAAGGCGCAGCGCACTGCGCCATACTCACCACAGCAGAATGGCTTAGCAGAACGTGCCAACCGTACCATCGTTGAGTCGGCACGCGGCTCGGCTCACTTACAACTTTTGGGCAGAAGCAGTGAGCACTGCGGTGTACATCAAGAATTGCAGTCCAACCAAGGCCTTGGAGCAGATGACGCCGTACGAGGCGTGGTTCGAAAAGAAGCCGAGCATGGATCATCTTTGTGCGTTTGGCAGCTTGGCGCACATGCACGTGCCAAAGGAGAAGCGCCAAAAGTGGGACGCAAAGAGCGCGCAGATGCTGATGATTGGCTACGAAGTGGCAAGCAAGGCGTATCGCCTCTACGAGAGGGATACAGGCCACGTCATCATCTCTAGGGATGTCGTCTTCAACGAGAACAACGTCATCGGCACCAACACTGTCTGTGAAGATGGAGCAGAAGCAACAGCTAACGAGGCAGTGGGAGCAGATATCCTTCCTGACCCCGTCTCTCTTGATCCTTCCTCCACTGTGACAGTGGGAGAACCAAACTACTCTCCCATGTCTGATGCATCAGATACAACGGGCTCATTGGCAGAATCAGAGGAAGAAGATACACCACCATCAACAGTAGCAGTCGTGCCAGCAGCACCGCGCCTACCTCCTGCTAACGCTCCAGCACCAGGTCGCATGTACTCTCTCACGGTACGCTACAAGCCTGGTGAGCGCGGGCTAATCTAGATGCTCCAGAAACCAAACCTGATGAACATTGCAGTTGTAGCAGACTCTGATGAGCCGACGTCATACAAGGAAGCCATGGCGGCACCAGATGGAGCAGATTGGGCACAAGCTGTGCAGCAGGAGATACAGTCGCAGCTCGACAACGGGACGTGGGAGGTGAGTGAGCGTCCACCTGGACACAAGGTGATCAAGTGTAAGTGGGTATTCAAGAAGAAGCGGGGAGCAGATGGCAACCTGGAAAAGTACAAGGCAAGGCTGGTCGCCAAGGGCTACTCACAGGACGAAGGCATCGACTACACAGAAATCTTGCTCCTGTTGTAAAGTTTGCCTCTGTCCGCACACTCCTTTCCTATGCAGCAGCAAAGGACTTCGAGATTCACCACATGGATGTCAAGACGGCATTCTTGAACGATGACTTGGAGGAGGAGATCTACATGGACCAGCCAGAGGGGTTCGTCATGGATGGCCAGGAGCACCTGGCTTGTAAGCTACAAAAGTCACTGTACGGCCTCAAGCGTCGCGTGCTTGGAACCAAAAGTTGGATGCGGCGCTAAAGTGCATGGGGTTTGTGCGCAGCGAGTGTGACTACAGCGTGTATCGCTGGCAGCATGAGCATGAGATCCTCATCATCATTGTCTATTAGGATCACATGCTCCTCCTTTCCAACATCATATCTGCACTACAGGAGTTCAAGGAAGGCATGCAAGAGCGCATCCAGATGTCTGATCTTGGGGAGGCATCATACTTCCTCGGTATCCAGATCACGCGTGACCGCAAATCACGCTCTCTTTCTCGCTGCAGCAGAGCCGCTACATGAAGGATGTCTTGCAGCGGTTTGGCATGGCAGAGGCTAAACCCATCGGCACGCCGTAGGAGACGCGGCAGTACCTCGTGAGCTTCAATGGAGAAGCGGACGCAGCTGAGCGACACAAGTACCAGAGCGCCGTCGGTAGTCTCATGTACTTGATGGTGGCAATCAGGCCAGACCTCGCACAGGATGTGAGCGCTGTGAGCCAGTACATGGCAAACCCCAGACCTGAGTACCAGAAGGCAGTGAAGCGGATCTTCCGCTACCTTGCTGGAACTATCAATATCGGCATCACGTACAATGGCAACGACAACAACATCATCGGCTATACGGATGCAGATTGGGCTTCAAACCCTGAGGACCACAAGTCCATCGCTGGACTTGTGTTCCTCATGAATGGTGCGGCCATTTGCCGGTGCAGCAAGCGGCAGGCGGCAGCTGAGTACGTCTCTTTCAATTTTGGAGCAAAGAAAGCAGTTTGGCTTCAATGTCTCATGGTGGAGATGAGTGGGAGTGCAGCAGTTCCAGTTCCTATGCGCGTCGACAACCAGAGCGCAATCGAACTTGCCAAGAATCCTGAGTATAATGCAGGCACCAAGCACATTGACATCGCATATCACTTCATCAGGCACATGGTGCAGGTGGGTACTATCAAGCAGGAGTTTACTCCAACCAGCAGGCAGGTCGCTGATTTCTGCACCAAGCCAGTGACCTGTGAGAAGCAGCAGTTCTGCATGAAGGCATGTGGACTCAGCCCACTCTGACTGCGGCAAAGTGGGAGATTGTTGAGAAAGGAGCCATCCAGCTCTGTTTCAGGTCCACAAGAGCAAGTTCAAGGAGACTTCCAGATGCCTGTTCCGATCGTCGATCCGTCTTCACCATTGGAAAGATCAGGTGGCAAATTATCTACGCTTCAAGTTTCAGGCCGATCCAACTGTCGGATCGGGAGATATGAATTTTTGAAGTTTTGGGGGTCATGGAATGCCGAAATCTGGGTGGTCATGGGTGATGGCTCCATGCCTTTGCCTCAGAAAAGAAAAAAGGCAAGAGGTCCAAGGTCAAGACCTGATGGGAGAAATATCCAAAAAAGGTCCTTGGTCTTAGGATTGCCTTGTCAGAGTGTACTGACTAGGATAAAGGTACCTCTCCTTACTTTTTAGGTGAGGTGAGAGCTCTCTAGGTCGTGTGTGACTGGTCAGCCTGATTGTTAGGCTGATTTCCTCCCTTGTGTGGGATTGTGGACTCTAGTGTGAGAGCCTTAGCCTCCATGGCTTAGTGGTGTGTCTTGTGAGAGGGCTGACTTGTCCAAGCTTAGCTCTAAATGTACTCCATCATTTTGAGTGATTCAACAACCATTCTTCAGCACAAGTGATGCCCTTTCAGTCCAACATGCTCGCTACTCCAAGGCTCCCTCTCTCCTCCAGGTCCAACATGGGTATAGTTCTTACCTTTTGAGACTCATAACAGAGTTGTTCTCCAGAGGCAAACACTAAAAAGGCATTGGTTGGTCTAAGCCCCAAGAGTTAGCTCCTTGCGTGAAAATGACCAGGTGCTGAAGACACAGTGCAAGGAAGTGATTCCTATGAACTGCTCAGTGTGGAACCTTGACTGTGAGGGTGATATCATCTCTTGGTTGGAATACCAGGAGCGGTCGGCAAGAACCATTGTGTCGGAACCCGTTTTCTAGAGTGTCGCCTCAGGCAGGTCGACAAAGGGTTAGGAGCCCACACTGATTAGTCAACAAAGGCACAATTCTACGCACTCTCTCACCCTCTCTATCTTGGAGCGTGCATCAGCTCCATCAGCTCCATCGGCTCCATCAGCTCCAACGGCGAGTGCTGTTACTTAGCAAACAAGGGTCAAGGATAAGCTCTGCCCTTGCAGGTACGACCCTTGGGCCCTAACTTGGATGAGCTCTCCCCTTGGAGGCACGACCCTGGGTTCGTTAGTGTGCGTTCTTTTCTGTTTGCAGGTGATCAACAACCAAGGAGTAAGCGATGGATCTGCACCTTCTAAACCGGTAGCAGGAAACAGCCTACATCAGCGTACCTCGGCCTCACCGAAGCAGAGAAGTAGAGAAGTAGAAAAGCAGTATAATGACATCCGTGATGCTCACTGTTGAGCAGGTCAACGGTAGGATGTCAAAGTTCATATGGTTTGGTTTTCCATTGTGGAAATGGCAATTTGAGATTGTCATGAGCGTGCGTGGCTACTTGAAGATGTTCCTTGGAGAAGAGGTTGAACCTCCAAAAACAGATCCTAGAAATGAAGTGTCGAGTGTCAAAAATTACATGGTACTTGTGATTCTTGTGACATCAGTGCATGAATCACAGCATGTCCACCTCCAACGTATCACACATGCATTAAAGGCTTCTGAGAGGCCTCTTCATCCTTTAAAAGCTGATTTCAATGAGGGTGAGCTGGGGAGAATCGATTCCAGACTTTCTTGTTGTAGTTTGAAGGACTTCTACAGCAAGTGACCCAAATGAACTGGGAGATCGACATCAACATACAGGCCATGATCCTCCTCATGGCGTAACCTGAAAGCTAGGATCCTATGATCACCATCTTTGGTGGTTGGACGGAGGAGGATTTGATGTATGAGTAGTATCCGGATACGTGGACAACGAGGCCATGCGTCGCAGCGGTAGTGAGGTTAATCTTTCAGCCTATGCTGCCGAGAACGGTGGTCGTGGCAACTCCTCTTCTGGTCAGAGCAGCAGCGGAAGTGGTGGCGATGGAGGAAACGACAATGGTGGCGGTAGAAAGAGTTCAAAGCGTCCTGGGAAGTGCCATAATTGTGGCAAGCTTGGGCATTGGGCACGGGAGTGTAGGCTTCCCAAGAAGGAAGATGAAGATCATCCTGGTAGATACGAGGGCAAAGGAAAGGGTAAGAACGAGTTGACAAACATGATAGCTGAGAGCGTGCCGACAACCAAGGTAGCGGTTCTACTCAAGCGTGGAGCCTATGGCCTTGACTTTGGCACGAACCGCCACTCTTCAAGGGAGGAGGATGGGTTCATCTCCATTTAGGACACTGAACGTCACTCCAGGTGTGCCAACGGCAGCCTTGTCCATGCGCAATGTGAGGGAGATAAGTTGATCAGCATCAATGTGAGTGGTCCTGACAAAGACTTGAAGCTAGAGAATGTCGTCTACATGCCATCTTTTGCAGCAAACCTCTTGTCAATGTCCAAAATCATGGACCACGACATGATCGGTCGTCTTCACGGAGGAGGAGGCCGTAATTGTCCAAAACAAGGACATCAAGATCTCCTTTCCCAAGGACAGTCTTGTCGCACCAAGTCCCAAAAGTTGATGGGCTCTATGTGCTGCAGACCAAGCCCCTTGAGAGTACCAATGAGGGAAATGCAGCGGTTGAAGAGCCCAAGTCTCCAAAGCCTGATGTTACACCGCAGGCCGTCAGTATGGCGGCCAATTCCACCGACACAAAGCTGAGCTGTGGCACTAGGGGTATGGCCATGTGGCCGACAGCAGAGTACAAGCTATGCAGCAGTACGAAGTGGTTCATGGGATGGAGGGATGCAAGGCCAAGGATGATGGAAAGTGCAAGGAGGTGTGTGAGCCGTGCCTCTAAGGCAAAGCAAAAAGAAAATCCTTTGAGCGTAATGGACAATGTGTGGCAGCAATCTTGGACGTGATTTACTTTGATCTATGGGGACCATTCTGGACCCGTTCAAATAGCGGCAGCAAGTATTTCTTCACTTTCATCGGTGACCACAGTTGCAAGATGTGGATCTACTTCCTTAAGACAAAGGGAGACATCAAGGAGAAGCTGCAAGAGTTTTTCGCAATGGTAGAGCAGCAGACAAGCAAGAAGGTCAAGGCACTACGCACGGACAATGGTGGTGAGTACGAGGCGGGCAAAGGCTGGTTGAGCCAACACAGTATCAACGACCAGACCACCACCCCTTACACACCCAAGAGTAATGGTGTTGCCGAGCGGATGAACCAGACTATCCTTTGCATGACACGAAGCATGCTCTTTCACGCCATTCTCCCACCTCGTTTCTGGGCTGAAGCTGCAAAAACTACTTGCTACCTTGTGAATCTCACTCCGGCAGCCGCGCTTGGAAGGCGTGGTAAGAAGCGACAAGAGATGCAGCTCAGGACACCACAAGAGGCTTGGTCAGGGAAGAAGCGAGATGTCTCACATTTGAGGGTCTTTGGCTGTATTGCCTGCGTAAAGGTCCAAGAAGGAGAATGAAGTAGGAAGCTGGATGCACGCGCTCGTAAGTGTGTAAAGGTCAGATACGACACTCCATACAAGGCATACAGGATGTGGGACCAAGCGCTTGGAAAACACATCAAGAGCCAAGATGTCAAGTTTCATGAAAGGACGCTAGGCAAGGGAGAGTCACTGGACCCTATCTATGCTCCCAAATAAGGAGAGTGGGTTGTGTTGCTCGAGTCATGTGATCAAGTACCTGAGAAGTGGCAGATGGTGTGAGTGGGAGATGGTGCTGCAGGGTGAGTGGTTATGTAGGCTGACACAGGGATGGACTCTGATACAAAGTCAGAGTCGTCCAAGGCCTCTGAGTCAAACTCTGAGGCAGGTGGGTCTTCTTAAACAACGGATCACTGGCACAGCAGGAGTAACAGAAGCAAGTAAGCCTTGAAGCACAAACCTGAATACTCCGGCATAGTACGTGCCAGAAGAAAGCTCTGCCCAAGTACGATGCCGAGAATGCGAAATGGACCGGACTCAGCAGGTCATGCTTGTGACGGTAAAGGAGGTGGCTACTCAGCTGGCCATGCTGGCTATAAACATGCCAGATGTGGCCAAGTGGAAGGAGGTAGTGAATAGCAAACTTGCATCCATTCAAAAGAACAGAACATGGATTCAGGTGGACAGGCTCCTAAACGCGCACGTGGTGGGATCAAAATGGGTACTCCGAAAAAAGTTCAAGCAGGATGGTACTGTCGATACGTACAAGGCAAGCCTTGTGGCGAAGGGGTTTTCCGAGCGTGCATGCTCAGAGTACAAGGAGACCTTCGCGCCTGTCTTCACCTTTGCCTCTATCAGATCCATAATGGGCATTACTGCTATGAAAGATCTGGAGGTCCACCAGATGGACGTCAATACAGGTTTCCTCTACGGGAAGCTAGACAAAGAAGTGCTACTGGAAGTGCCCGAGGGAATGAAAGCTCCAGAGGGCAAGGTTTGGAGACTGGTCAAAGCACTCTACGGACTGAAATATACCCCAAGGATGTGGTGCAAGGAGATGGATGGCTTCATGGCCGGGCTCACCTTCACGCACTACCAGAATGCCTCTAGTGTCTATGTGCGGGAGGATGAGCAGGGCTTGATGCTAGTTGCACTATACGCGGATGACCTGATAATCTACTCGTTGTCGATCGAGCTGTTGAACAGGCTTAGAAAAGATCTCAGTAATAGGTTGAACATGAAGGACATGGGTTCGCTTGAGTTCTTCCTCGGGATACCTGTCCACCGCAATCAAGCAGCAGGCACCATCGAGCTGAACCACACCAAGTACATCATGGGGATCCTCAAGCGCTACAACTTGGAGGACCTCAAGCCCATCAACACACCCATGACAAGATTCATGACCCCAGTACGGAAGCAGAATGGCGTGAGATGGAGAACATTCCCTACCAATATGCTCTTCGCAGCCTCATGTATGCCATGGTAGGAACACGCTCTGACATTTACTATACTGTGGGACAAGTGAGCAGGTTTGTGGCTAATCCAGGACTACAGCACTTGCAAGTAGTAAAGCGCATCATGCGCTATCTACAGAATACACGACACATGGGACTCCAATTTAGAGGCCAAGAAGGATTTAACTCGCTACAACTGGTGTGCTACATAGACGCTAACTGGGGAGGAATAATCAATAACAGAAAGTCCACCTCAGATAGGAAGTCCACCTCAGGATGATATCATCTCTCTTTCATTGATACTTCCTCCTTAGTCGCCATCTGTGTAGCACAGTAGCCGGAGCGGGTCAGATCGTTCTTGGCATCCAAAATGGAGTCCCACGTGTCGGGTCTTCTGTAGATAGCACATGATGCGCTTGACCACTTGTCAATGCTGTGGCCCTGGATTGGCTACAAACCTGCTCACTTGTCCCACAGCATAGTAAATATCAGGCTTGTTCCTACCATGGCATACATGAGGCTGCCAACAGAACGTAGGGAATGTTCTCCATCTCATGCCGTTTTGCTTCCTTGCTAGAGCTCATTGAGAAGGAGAGCTTGATGTCTGTTGTCATGGGTGTACTGATGGGCGTGCAGTCCTCCATGTTGTAGTGCTTGAGGACCTCCATGATGTATTTGGTCTGGTTCAGCTCAATGGTGCCTGCTGCTCGATTACGGTGGACGGCTATCCCAAGGTAGAACTCGAGCGAACCCATGTTCATCTTGAACGTGTTGTTGAGATCAGTCTTCATCTTGTTCAACAGCTCGACCAACGACAAGCAGATGATGAGGTCATCCACGTACAGTGCATCCAACATCAAGCCTTGCTCATCCTACCACACATAGACACAAGGCTCATTCTCGCAGTGCGTGAAGGTGAGCCCGGCCATGAAGCCGTCCATCTCCTTGAACCGCATCCTTGTGGCTTGTTTCAGCCCGCAGAGTGCTTTGACTAGTTTGTAAACCTTTTCCTGTGGAGTTTTTACTCCAGAGGGTACTTCCATCAGCAGTTCTTTGTCTAGCTTCCCGTAGAGGAAAGTTATCTTCACGTCCATCTTGTGGACCTCCAGATCTTTTATAACAGCAATGCCCAATATGGATGTGATGGAGGCAAACTTGACGACAGGCACGAAGGTCTCCTCGTACTCCGAGTCTACACGTTGGGAAAATCCCTTTGCCACAACTCTTGCCTTGTACTTGTCAATAGTACCATCCTACTTGAATGTTTTCTAGAGAACCCACTTTGACCCCACCACGTGCGCGTTTGGGGGCCTCTCTACCAGAACCCATGTTCCGTTGTCTTCAATGGATACAAGTACGCTATCTACTGCCTCCTTCCACTTGGCCGCATGTGGCATGTTCATAGCCTCTGTTATGGTCACAGGCTCTCCTTGAGCCAAGTATGACCAACTAAGCATTCTCAGCATCGTACTTAGGCGGTGGTTTCTTCTGGCACGTACTACGTCTGAGTGTTGCTAGTGGTGCTTCTAGGCTAAGTTTGCTTTTGTTTCTACTGCACTGCCAATGATTCAGCCTCAGAGTCTGAATCAGAGGCCTCGGACGACTCAGACTCAGTGTCAGAGTCTGTCGCTGTGTTAGCCTATACAGTCACTCTCCCTACAGCCCCATCCTTCACTGGCACCATCTGCCAGTTCTCAGGTGCTTGATCACTTGACTCATGCAATACAACCCACTCTCATGATTTAGGAGCATGGATATGATCCAGCGACTCTCCCTTGCCAAGTGTCCTTTCATCAAATTCGACATCTCAGCTCCTGATGAGCTTTCGAGTTGCTTGGTCCCACAGCATGTGTGCCTTGTGTACAGTGTCGTAGCCGACCATAACACACTTGCGAGCGCGTATATCCAGCTTGCCACTTCCTTCTCCTACTTGGATCTTTACCTATGCAGTACAGCTAAAGAACCTCAAATATGAGGCATCTGGCTTCTTCTGTGAGCAAGCCTCCTATGGCGTCCTAAGCTGCTTCTCTTGCTGCTTCTAACCACGCCTTCCAAGTGCGGCTGCAAGAGTGAGATTCACAAGGTAGTAAGCAGTTCTTATAGCTTTAGCCCAAAAGCAAGTTGGGAGTTTGGCGTCAAAGAGCATGCTTTGTATCATGCCGAGGATAGTCTGGTTTATCTGCTTGGCAACACTATTACTTTGGGAGGTGTCAGGCGTGGTGGACTAGTGGTTGATGCCGTATTGGCTCAACTAGCCTTTGCTCGCCTTGTACCCACCACCGTTGTTCGTGTGTAGTGCCTTGACCTTCTCCTTTTGTCTTGAGGAAGTAAATCCACATCTTGGGATTGTGGTCATCGATGAAGGTCAATAAATACTTGCTGCCGTTGTTTGAAAGGGTGTAGAATGGTCCGCACACATTAGAGTGAATCACGTCCAAGATTGTTGCCACACGTTGTCCATTACGCTCAAAGGGCTTCCTTTTTGCCTTGCCTTTAAGGCATGGTTCACACAGGTCTTTGCACTTTTCCTCATCGTTGGCCTTACATCCCTCTATCCCATGAGCCACTTTGTCCTACTGCATAGCTTGTACTATACTGTCGGCCATAGGCCCAAACCGCCTGTGCCACACATCGGCATCTGTGTCGCTAAAGTTGGCCGCCATTTTGACGGCCTGTGGTTCATCATCAGGCTTTGGAGACCTGGACTCATCAACCACTGCATAATTCTCATTTATACTCTCAAAGGGCTTGGTTTGCAACACATAGAGTCCATCAACTCTTCGGATTTGTGCAACAAGACACTCCTTCAGATAGGAGATCTTGATGTCCTCGTTCTTGACAATCACGGCCTCCTCCTCCGGGAAGACAAATGTCATATCTTGGTCCGTGATTTTGGACACTAACAAGAAGTTTGCTGCAAACGACGGCATGTAGACAATATTCTCCAGCTTACAGTCTTTTCAGCACCGTTCACGTTGATACTGATCAACTTATCTCCCTCACCCTATACATGGAAAAGGCTACCGTTGGCATATCTAAAGCGACATTCAGTCTCCTAATGGACCTAAAGGCTACCGTTGGCATATCTAAAGCGACATTCAGTCTCCTAATGGACCTAAAGGCTACCGTTGGCATATCCTTCTCCCTTGAAGAGTAGTGACTAGTGCTTTAGTCAAGCCCATAGGCTCCACGCTTGAGCAATGCTGCTCCCTTGGTTGTCGGCATGCTCATAGCCATCATGTCCGTCAACTCCTTATCCTTTTCTTTGCCCTCATATCTACCACCATGATCTCCGTCTTCCTTCTTGGGAGCCCTGCACTCCCGTGTCCAATGCCTAGGCTTGCCATAGTTGTGGGACTTCCTAGGATGCTTTGAACTCTTTCCACTTCCAATATTGCCTTTTCCTCCACTGCCACTACTTCCGCTGCTACTCTGACCAGAGGAGGAGTAATTGCCACAATGTACGTACACTGTGACATAGGCTGAAATGTTAGCCTCCCTACGCTAAGACGCATGGCCTTGTTGCTCACGTACTCGGACACTACCTCAGAAGTCAAATCCTCCTCCTTTAAACCGTCAAAGACGGTGATCAAAGGACCACATTTTTCAGGTAGCACCATGAGTAGGATCATGGCCTGCATGTTGGTGTCGATTTCCCTCTTTGTTTGGGTCACATATTGCAGCAGTCCTTCAAACTCCAACACGATATCCGGAATAGACTCTCCGTCGCTCACCCTCATCTAAATCAGCTTTAAAAGGATGAAGAGACGATTTGTAAGAGTCGTTGATTGGTGTACACATGCAAGCTTCTTAAAAGCCTTTGATGTATGCATGATACCTTGGAGGTTGACATGCTGTGACTCATGCATGAATGTCACATGAATCGCAAGCGCCATGTCATTTTTGACACTCCACGCTTCATATCGAGCATCTGTTTTTAGAGGTTCAACCTCTTCTCCAAGGAATATCTTCAAGTAGCCACGCACGCTCATGACAATCTCAAAATTGCCATTTGCACAAGGGAAAACAAAACCTTGTGAACTTTGACGTCCCATCGTTGACCTGGTCGAGAGTGAGCGTTACGGCATTGTCATACTACTTCTCTGCTTCTCTGCTTCTCTGCTTTGTTGAGGCCGATGTAGGTTCATGTAGGTTGTTGTCTAATACTGATTTAGAAGGTGCAGAACTGTCGCTCACCCCTTAGCCGTTGATCACCTACAAACAGAGAAGAAATGTACACTAGCGAACCCAGGGTCGTGCCTCCAAGGACAGAGCTTATCCTGGTTAGGACCTAAGGGTCGTACCTCCACGGGCATAGCTTATCCTTGGCCCTTGTTCGCTAAGTTCCAGCAACCGTTGTTGGAGTCGATGGAGCAAAAAATCAGATAGAGCAGATGGAGCTAATGGAGCTCATGTACGTTGCAAGACAGAGAGGGCGAGAGAGGGTATAGAAGCATGCCTTAGAACTAGTCAGTGTAGCCCCATAACCCTTTGTCAACCGGCCGGAGGTACAGGTCTAGAAAACGGGCTCCCACACAATGGTTCCCACCCACCACTCTTGGTATTGCAACCAAGAGATGATATCACCCTCACAGCCAAGGCTCGACAATGAGCAATTCATAAGAATCACTTCCTTGTACTGTTTCTTTAACACCTGGTCATTTTCGCGCAAGGAGCGAACTCCTGGGGCTTAGACCAACCAATGCTTCTTTAGTGTCTGCCTCTGGTGGACAACTCTATTAGGAGTCTCAAAGGTAAGAACTATACTCAATGAATGCCAATAGATAGGTTCTTATAGTCCTAGAGTCAGCCTCTAGCCTAGGCGCGCAGTGGCTCCTTCGATGAGCTACTTTGGGAACAATCTGGATTTCATCATCCCCCCTGCCTACATGGCGTTCCCTGTGACCGCGAAGTGGTGCCAGCCACTAGGAAGGACCTTGGAATGTTCGAAGATGTCGCTTAGAACCTTCTTGTCCCCATTTCGGTCACTAAGAAAATTAGTCACTAGGTTCGGATTTGACCTAGTGACCTCTCGCTCCAGAGACTAACTATGGAACGTCTAAGCCACAAGGAGTTGTCCTCGGTAGTATTTGCTGGCTATACTATCACGTTTAGACCAGGAGGACTTGCTCCAAAGGAGCAGTGCATGCCTTGTCTATCAAGACCAGACTTAGGGGACTTACTCCAAGGGAGTAGTGCATGCCTAGTCCGTCCTGTGATTTATCCAAATGTCAGCCATGGACAAGGAGCATATCAGGTCAACAATTTGGACAGGCACAGGACGGACTAGGCATACACTACTCCCTTGGAATAAATCCCCTAAGTCTGGTCTAGATAGACAAGGCATGCATTGCTCCTTTGGAGCAAGTCCCCTTTATCTAAACTGGATAGTATAGCCAGCAAACACTATCGTGGACAACTCCTAGTAGCTTAGACGTTCAAGAGTTAATCTCTGGAGCGAGAGGTCAAATCACAGTCCTATGACTAATTTTCTTTGTGACCAAAAGGGGGACAGGAAGGTTCTAAGAGAAATCTTAGAACATTCCACGGTCCTTCCTGGTGGTTGGCGCCACTTGGCGGTCACAGGGAGCCCCATGTAGACAGGGGGGATAATGATTGCATTATCCCCCCCTGTCTAGATTGCCTCCAGAGTGGCTCATCCAACGAGCTACTACGCGCCTAGGTTAGACACTGGCTCTAGGACTATAAGAACCTGTCAGTTGCCTATCATTGAGTATAGTCCTTACCTTTGAGACTCTTAACAAAATTGTCCAACAGAGGCAGACACTAAAGAAGCATTGGTTGATCTAAGCCCCAAGAGTATGCTCCTCGCATGAAAGTGACCAGGTGCTAAGGACACAGTGGAAGGAAGTGATGCCTATGAACTACTCAGTGTAAAACCTTGGCGCTGAGGGTGATATCATCTCTTAGTTGCAATACTAAGAGCGGTTGGCGGGAATCATTGTGTCGGAACCTATTTTCTAGACCGTTGCCTTAGGCAGGTTCACAAAGGATCATGGACCCACACTGACTCATTGTAAGGCATGCTTGTGCACACTCTCTTGTCCTCTCAGTCTTGTAAGATGCATCAGTTCCATCAGCTCCATCAACTCCATCTGCTCCATCAGCTCCCACGGTGGTTGTTGGGACTTAGAAAACAAGGGCCAAGGATAAGCTCTGCCCTTGGAGATATGACCCTTGGACCCTAACCAGGACAAGCTCTGCGCTTGGAGGCACAACCCTAGGTTGAATAGTGTGCGTTCTTCTCTGTTTGCAAGTGATCAATGGCTAAAGGGTAAGCAAGGGATCTGCATCTTCTAAACCCGTAGTAGACAATAGCCTACATAAGCCTACATCGGCCTCAACAAAGCAGAGAAGCGAAGGCAGTATGACAACACCGATGACGCTCATTCTCGAGGAGGTTAACAGTGGGATGTCAAATTTCACAGGGTTTGGTTTTCCATTGTGGAAATGGCAATTTGAGATTGTCATGAGGGTTCGTGGCTACTTGAAGATGCTCCTTGGAAAAGAGGTTGAACCTCTAAAAACAGATGCTGGATATGCAACGTGGAGTTTCAAAAATGACATGGCGCTTGCGATTCTTGTGACATCACTGCATTAGTCACAACATGTCCACCTCCAAGGTATCACACATGGATGAAAAGCTTACGAGAAGCTTGCACGTGCATACCAAGCAACAGCTCTTGCAATCACCTCTTCTTCCTTCAAAAGCTGATCTCGATGAAGGTGAGCGAGGGAGAGTCAATTCCCTACTTCCTGTTGCAGTTTGAAGGATTACTGCAACAAGTGACCCAAATGAACTAGGAAATCGACACCATGTACGCCATGATCCTCCTCATGGTGCTACATGAAAGCAGGGGTCCTTTGATCATCGTCTTTGGTGGCTAGAAGGAAGATGATTTGACGTATGAGGTAGCGTCCAAGTACGTGCACAACGAGGCCATGTGTCGCAGCGGTAGTGAGGCTAACATTTCAGCCTATGCTACACAGTAGGTGGTCATGGCAACAACTCCTGTTCTGGTGAGAGTAGAAGCAGAAGTGGTAACGGTGGAGGAAAAGGCAATGGTGGCAGTGGAAAGAGTTCAAAGTGTCTTGGAAAGTGCCATTATTGTGGCAAGCCTGGGTATTGGATACGGGAGTGCAGGGCTCCCAAGAAGGAATATGGAGATCATGGTTGTAGATATGCGGGCAAAAGAAAGAATAAGAGGGAGTTGACGAATATGATGGCTGAGAGCGTGCCGACAACCAAGGGAGCGGCATTACTCAAGTGTATAGCCTACGCGCTCAACTTTTGCACGAACTACCACTCTTTAAGGGAGAACATTGGATTCATCTTAATTGGGAATAGTGAAGATCGCTTCAGGTGTGCCAACAGTGGCCTTGTCCATGCGCAAGGAAAGGGAGATAAACTGATTAGCATCAACGTGAACGATCCTGAAAAAGACTTGAAGGTAGAGAATGTCATATACATGCCATATTTTGCGGCAAACGTGTTGACAGTATCCAAAATCACGGACCACGACATGACAGTCGTCTTCAAAGAGGAGGAGGCCGTGATTGTCAAGAACAAGGATATCATGATCTCCTATCCCAAGGAGAGTCTTGTTGCACAAGACATAAGAGTTGATGGGCTCTACGTGCTGCAGACCAAACTCCTTGAGAGTAGATATGAGGGATATGCAGAGGTTGAAGAGCCCTAGTCTCCAAAACCTGATATTGCACCACAAGGCGTAACCAAGGCGGCCAACTCCATGGACACAGATGCTGAGCTTTGGCACACGCAGTTTGGCCATGTGGCCGTCAACACACTGTAAGCTATGGAGGAGCACGAAGTGGTTCATGGGATGGAGGGATGCAAGGCCAAGGATCAGGGAATGTGCAAGAAGCTATGTGAGCCATGCGTCCAAGAGAGGCAAAGAGAAAGCCCTTTGAGCGTAATGGATAACGTGTGGAAACAATCTTGGCCCTGATTCACTCTCATATATGTGGACCATTCTGCACATCTTTGAATGGCCGCAGCAAGTATTTCTTGACCTTTATCGATGACAACAGCTGCAAAATGTAGCTCTACTTCCTCAAGACAGAGGGAGAGGTCAAGGAGAAGCTGCAAGAGTTTGTCGCGATGGTAGAGCGACAGACAAGCAAGAAGGTCAAGGCACTGCGCACAGACAACGGTAGTGAGAATTAGGCATCCAAAGATTAGTTGAGCCAACACAGCATCAACCACCAGACCACCACGTCTTACATCCCCCAGAGAAATATCGTTGCCTATTGGATGAACCAAAGTATCCTCGGCTGTTGGGAAAGAAGCCGTCCGGCTTAGTTTCAGGTCCACAGGAGCAAGTTCCAGGAAACTTCCAGATGCCTGCTCCGATGGTCAATCCGTCCTCACCATTGGAAAGATCAGGTGGCAAATTATCTACGGTCCAAGTTTCAGGCCGATCCAACGGTCGGATTGGGAGATATGATTTTTTGAAGTTTCAGGGGTCATGGACCACCGATGTCTGGGTGGCCACGGGCGATGGCTCCATGCCTTAGCCTGCGAAAAGAAAAAGGCAAGAGGTCCAGGGTCAAGACCTGATGGGAGAAATATCCAAAAAGGTCCTTGGTCTTAGGATTGCCTTGTCAGAGTGTGCTGACTAGGATAAAGGTACCTCTCCTTACTTTTCAGGTGAGGTGAGATCCTTGTGTGCTAGCCATGGACACATGGCGATTCTCCATGAGTTTGTGGGTGATGTGACCACTAGGAGTGTGCCATGAGAGCATTCTCTAGCTCTCTAGGTCGTGTGTGACTGGTCAGCCTGATTATTGGGCTGATTTCCTCTCTTGTGTGAGATTGTGGACTCTAGTGTGTGAATCTTAGCCTCCATGGCTAAGTGGTGTGGCTTGTGAGAGGGCTGACTTGTCCAAGCTCTAGCTCTATATGTACTCCATCATTTTGAGTGATTCAATAACCATTCTTCAGCACAACGGATGCCCTTTCAGTCCCACATGCTCGTTGCTCCAAGGCTCCCTCTCTCCTCTAGATCCAACATTTGGTATCAGAGCCAGATTCTGCCAGATTCAGCCAGCACAGGCCGTCACTTTGAGAGTGACGGGTTAGGGTCAAACCTTGACCAAATGTAACAATCGACCACTGGATCTTCCATTTCGCGAGACAAGCTTTCCAACGAGCTCACGATCGCGACGATCCAACAGTCGGATTGAGAGTTATGCTCAAAACGAGGTCGGCCAGGGCTACACTCTTCTCTATGAGTAAGACTGTCGCCTTGTGATGACCATAACTCTCGTTTCTTTGTCAAATTTAAAAATTGGCATATGCGAATTGTAGTATTTTTCCTAAGCTTTCCATTGGTGCAAAAATATTTGCATTCCATCGATTCGTTTGGGAGAAACGCCGTTTACAAGCTGGCTGGTCTGAGTTGGAGTAGGAGCAGAAGCATACCCTGTTTTCAAGAGGGCATATCTTTCAAAATCCCCTGTTGATGACCCTGTTTTATGGGTCGATCTGAAAGGTTTTGAGCTGAATTTTCTAGTGGTGGGCTCAGTTTTTCCAAATTCCCAGTCTGCTGGCATCTACAGTCCATTTTCTGTCAGACAGATTTCTGGCTGAAGCAGCAGCAGAAGCAGGGGTAGCGCCGCCACCCAAGGGCAGCGTTGAGCATCACCAAAGCTCAAAATGGCAGCAGCAGGCGTGGTAACAGCAGCCCAGCCCTTGGAGAGGCTGGAAGGACGCGCCAACTTCACGTTTTGGAAGATCCGTACCCGCCTCCTTTTGGAGGAGAGGGGCTTGTGGGAGGTGGTGAGCGGCGACGAGCGCGCTCCGCCTCCACAGGCAAAAGGCATCACCGCAGCTNAGGTGGTGGCGGGGAAGACGCCGCAGAAAGGTGCAGCAGATGCAAGTTCATCTACAACTGCAGCGGCGGCGTATGAGGAGTGGAAGAAGAAGGACAGGCAGGCCTACAGGTTGCTTGTCAACACCATCTCCAACCCGCATCTTCAGTACGTGAGTGACAAGGCTACTGCAAAGGAGGGGTGGGACACGTTGTGCAAGAAGTATGAGAGCAAGGATCCTGCATTCCTCATGCTTTTGGAGGAAAAGTGTTGGCGCTGAAAATGCAGGGTGGTGAAGGGATGGAGGCATACCTGGACAGGGCAAAGAAGCTTGCGAAGCAGCTGAGAGCGGCCGGCAACCCTGTGGAAAAGACGCGCTTCATCCTCCTCTTGCTAAGGGGACTCCCAACCAGCTACGACACGGTGCGAGAGACACCGGAGTGCCAGCCAACTCTCGACCTCGACTTCATCTGCACACACCTGGTGCAAGTGGTACTGCGTCGCAATGCCGCAAAACGCAATGGCGGCAACAGCAGCAATGAAGCAGCTTTCATGGCAATGGGCTCATGCAACCAGCAGCAGCAGCAGTCCGGGCAGCAGAGAGGCAAGAAGAAGGGCAAGTGCCATTATTGCCAGAAAGAGGGGCACTACAAGAAAGAGTGTTTCAAGTTCAAGAGGGACCAGAAGGAGCAGCAGAAGCAGCAGCAAAAGCAGCAATCTCCACAGCAACAGCAACAGCAGTCACAGCAACGTCAGCAGCACCAGCAGCAGCAGCAGCAGAACCAGACCGGCGTGCGCCATTTTGGCAACATGAACATGGCCAAGGAGGTGCGCGACCGCCTCTTCATGGCGAAGTCTGACATGTCGCAGAAGGAGAAGGCGGATCTGGCGTGGTACAAAGACTCTGGGTATACCAAGAATCTAACACACCACAGGGAGTGGTTTACGCAGTTGCTGTCCATCCCTCCCCGTCCTATCGCTTTGGGTGATGATCGGGTGGTGTATGCTGAAGGGATTGGGATTGTGGAGATGTGGTTGGAGACCCCGCGTGACATTGAAGTGGGAATGTTCCATGGCGTGCTGTACGTACCTAATGCTGCATTCAACCTCCTCTCAGTCTCCTCTCTTACAAACACAATACTGCGCGTCGTCTTCGATGATGACTATGGCTACATCCTCAACAAGGATACAGGAGAGGAGTTAGCCAGGTCGGTGAAGGAGGGCGACATGTACCGCCTGCTGGGGGCGACCAAAATCCCGCTTGAGCAGAGTCTTGCAGCAGTGGTGCAGGCGACAGATGGTGAGATCAGGCATGCGCGCTACGGCCACATCGGCATGCGCGCCTTGCAGCAGCTTCTTGCAGAGCAGATGGTGCGTGACCTGCCTACCATCTCTAACTTTGAACAGCAGTTGTGCATCGGCTGTTTGGAGGGGAAGCAGCACCGGGAGGCGTTCTCTGGAGCAGGGGAGCGTGCGAAGGAGGTGTTGGAGCTGGTCCACACGGACCTGTGTGGACCGATGCAGACCCAGAGCTTTGGAGGCTCTAGGTATGTCCTGACCTTCATTGATGATTTCAGCCGTTACACTACTGTGTACTTCCTTCCTTCCAAGGACCAGGGCTTTGACAGGTTCAAGGAGTTCAAGGCCATGGTGGAGAACCAGACTGGCAATAAGATCAAGGCGCTGCACAGCGATCGCGGTGGAGAGTACCTGAGCAAGGAGTTCTAGGACTACCTCGCAGCAGCTGGCATCAAGGCACAACGTACCGCGCCGTACTCGCCGCAGCAGAACGGTGTAGCAGAACGCGCCAACCGTACCATTGTGGAGTCGGCGCGCTCCATGCTGCACGCGGCTCGGCTGACCTACGACATCTGGGCTGAGGCCGTGAGCACTGCAGTCTACATCAAGAACCGCAGTCCAACTAAGGCGCTAGAGCAGATGACGCCGTACGAGGCGTAGTTCGGCAAGAAACCGAGCGTGGGTCATCTCCGAGCATTTGGCAGCCTGGCGCACATGCACGTGCCCAAGGAGAAGCGGCATAAATGGGACGCAAAGAGTGCGCAGATGCTAATGATTGGCTACGACGTGGCAAGCAAGGCCTATCACCTCTATGAGAGGGATAGAGGCCACGTCATCATCTCTAGGGATGTCGTCTTCAACGAGAGCAACGTAATCGGCACCAACATTGTCTGTGAAGAGGCAGCAGAACCAGCAGCTGACGAGACAGTGGGAGCAGAATTCTTTCCTGACCCACTCTCTCCCGATCCTTCCTCTACTGTGACAGTGGGAGAATCACTCTACTCTCCCATGTCTGATGCAGCAGATACAGCAGCCTCAACGGCAGAAGCAGAGGAGGAAGATGTAGCACCACCAGCAGTAGCAGTTGTGCCAGGAGCACCGCGCAAGCCGCCCGCTAACGCTCCAGCACCAGGTCGCAGCTACCCTCTTAGGGTGCGTTACAAGCCTGGTGAGCGCGGCCATTTCTGGATGCTGCAGAAACCAGATTAGATGAACGTCGCAGTTGTAGCAGATTCAGATGAGCCAACGTCATACAAGGAGGCCATGACTGCACCGAACGCAGCAGATTGGGCGCAAGCCGTGCAGCAGGAGATACAGTCGCAGCTGGACAACGGCACGTGGGAGCTGACTGAGTGTCCACCTGGGCGTAAGGTGATCAAGTGCAAGTGGGTGTTCAAGAAGAAGCGGGGAGCACATGGTAACCTGGAAAAGCACAAGGCGAGGCTGGTCGCCAAGGGCTACTCGCAGCAGGAGGGCATCGACTACACAGAAACTTTTGCCCCTGTTGCAAAGTTTGCCTCTGTGCGCACGCTCCTCTCTTATGCAGCAGCTGAGGATTTCGAGGTTCACCTTATGGATGTCAAGACGGCATTCTTGAATGGTGACTTGGAGGAGGAGATCTACATGGAGCAGCCGGAGGGGTTCGTCATGGATGGCCAGGAGCACCTGGTTTGCAAGTTGCAGAAGTCGCTGTATGGCCTCAAGCAAGCGTCGCATGCTTGGAACCAGAAGTTGGATGCGGCGTTGCAGTGCATGGGGTTTGAGCGCAGCGAGTGTGACTACAACGTGTATCGCTGGCAGCATGAGCATGAGATCCTCATCATCATTATGTATGTGGATGACATGCTCCTCCTTTCCAACAGCATGTCTGCACTGCAGGAGTTCAAGGAGGCGATGCAGGAGCGCTTCCAGATGTTTGATCTCGGGGAGGCGTCGTACTTCCTCGGCATCCAGATCATGCGTGACCGCAAATCACGCTCTCTCTCGCTACAGCAGAGTCTCTACATCAAGGACGTCCTGCAGCGGTTCGGCATGGCAGAGGCCAAACCCATCAGCACGCCGCTGGAGACGCAGTAGTACCTCGTGAGCTTCAGTGGAGAAGCAGATGTAGCTGAGCGGCAGAAGTACCAGAGCGCCGTCGGCAGTCTTATGTACCTGATGGTGGCAACCAGGCCTGACCTCGCACAGGCTGTGAGCGCTATGAGCCAGCACATGGCGAATCCCGGACCTGAGCACCAGAAGGCAGTGAAGCGGATCTTCCGCTACCTTGCTGGAACCATCAACGTCGGCATCACCTACAACGGCAACAACAACAGCATCATCGGCTACACAGATGCAGATTGGGCTTCAAATCCTGAGACCCGCAAGTCCATCTCTGGACATGTGTTTCTCATGAATGGAGGTGCCATCAGCTGGTGCATCAAGCGACAGGTGGTCGTGGCTACCTTGAGCACAGAAGCTGAGTACGTCTCTCTCAATTTTGGAGCCAAGGAAGCAGTTTGGCTCCAGCGTCTCATGGCGGAGATGAGTGGGAGTGTAGCAGTTCCAGTTCCTGTGCGCGTCGACAACCAAAGCGCAATCGCACTCGCCAAGAATCCTGAGCACCATGTACGCACCAAGCACATTGACATCGCATATCACTTCATCAGGCACATGGTGCAGGAGGGTGCTATCAAGCTGGAGTTTACTCCAACCAGCA